>JALPQI010023369.1:0-21446 GCA_025490895.1 Thaumatotibia leucotreta
TTTTTAATATGGGGCTAATCACGAAATCTAAAAAAAATTGTCTTTATCATACATTTTGACCGATTGATCACGACATTTTATATGAAAAAGGCAATTTTTGTTCTAGATTTCTGGGTTAGCTCCATAGTAAAAGTTATTTTTAACCTACCAAATCACCCCGTTCAAGGTTTTGAGTGGCTCGTGGAACACCCTGTATAATATACATTACATACATGTTTAGTCAAAATTATTGATATTTATTAGTTAGTACCTACTAACATAAAAATATATCTTAAGAACATGTTTCACGATAATCTCAAAGACGTCAAATGCTATGGAAAGTCAGCCATATTTGTATATTTTTTTTTTTTGTTTCCTACTGCCGAAAAGTATAATTAGTCGATTTATTGTCGAATAGTTGTTGTTAGGTACATGATTGTGGTAGTCTCTGGGAGGGTTATGTCCAGCGGTGGACATCATTTAGCAAATGGTGATGCATGATCGGGAATGCACTTATATTTTAGCCACCCTGTATTTAATTATTCTGTATTTTAATAATTTTACTCACAGTAGCTTCACACCTTAGTCCAGCACACTGAATACAAAAAAAAAAACATTATATAACTACCGCTTATACATCTTCGCACATTATAACAACTCCACGGCAACGCGGCAGCAACTCATTTTCAACGAGTAGTCAACTAGCTGATCCACCCAATTGTCACAAAAGGACAACGCGGCCTGAATGAGTGGGCAATGCAAATCGTTGTTCGCTCCACGTAATAGTACATTGTGCATCAAGGGAGGTAAGTACGGAATTACTAACGAGAGTGTTAGAAGCCCGACGCCGTTAGGCGGAGGGCTTTTATGTCTCGAGTTAGTATTCCGCTTACCGACCGTGATGCATACAATGTTTTTCAACACACTTGCCAACCAAAAAATAAGTTTTAAGACATAATATTATTAAATGACGTACTGACATTTCTATTACTCCCTCGGGAATTTCACTTTTCTATTACTCCCGCTACGCGCGCAAGCAATGGCGCGCTTAGACAGCAAGTGTGATGAAAAGGTGCATTATGACCAAACGAACATTCGCTATTCTAACCCTACGAAATTCGATCGTTACACAAACGTGATTGGTTGATTTCGTAGAACGTGAGATAGAACAGCGAATGCTCTTTTGTTTTAAATGCACCTTAAGTCGCAAACGCATAGTGGCGGTGGACAACGTGTGGTCAATGTGTGACGAACGTGTCGGGGTTGATCTTTAGTGTACGACGCGTAGATCACTCGTCATACACTACTTTAATATCATGTTTTGGAATTAAACCTAGAATATAGGGATTAAATTTCAATATTCGCCATAGAGTCGAGTCGCTGTGTATGCTTAGCAGCATAAATACTGAAATACACATAAGCATAGCAATGTACCGAGGAGAAGTTTCATAAATTAGTTAAGTTCACATATTGTCATGGCATGTTTCAATAGTCTTCATCTATCTATCTATCTAAGTTGCGAAACTTCTATAGGTAGAGAATGTTCTCGAAAATTTAAATTTTACAAGCAATCTAAGCTTGCCAAAACCGTTGTATAATAATAATAATAATAAATACTCTTTATTGTATCACAAAGACAAAGTATAGGTGAAAAACTTAAGAAAATCACCTGTTGTATGTGTGAGTAATGTGTTCGAATAGGCGTTTGTTTTGTTTGTGTACTAATTTTAAACATGTGTTCTCTATTCGAACACGTGACTCACACATACAACAGGTGACTTTCTTAAGTTATTCACCTATAATACAAAGCAAAAATTAATTATTGATCTACAAGGTAGGTATCAACAGGCGGTCTTATCGCTAAAAAGCGATCTCTTCCAGACAACCTTAGGGTAGCGGGAAATACATAAAAAGAAGCTAAGAAATTGGTAGTGCATAACTGTAACAAGAAAATAGATCACACACCTTAAGTACTAATTTAATACATACATAATATATAATACATAGATACTTATTCAAATACGATACAATACATTTTAAGATAATGTTTTATGCCTTGTTTACTCAATAGCGAAATACAATATTCTTCATAAAACTTTTTTATAAATTCTCATGAAAATTCACGGATTTTCTGAGTATACTTATTCCCGAAATTTTGAGAATGTTCTCCATTTTGTACATTGCAAAGTAAGCATTCTTTTTATTTTGTTGACGTCTTCATGATATTGAATTTATGGGTGAATTGTATGTTATTTCTCACAAGATCTTCCGATCCCAATGAGAAAAAATGTCCCACGGGTTTCTTCCTATTTTGTTACTTACCATATTTTGTATGGTGCGGAGGAAATCCGGAAAATGTACGGAAATTCTACGATATTTTTTTCCTTTTGGTATCGAAAGAGCTCGTGATTCTGAGAAGAAATAAACTAAAGTTTATCCACAAATTATTAAAAATTATGAAAATGGCCAAAAAAAACTCAGTGTATATAAATATATAATAACAATACGAGGTACTCAATATTAAAACTGGTTACTTACTGTGGCGTTGCATTTTACGCCTTCGCACTAAAATAAAATACATACAACTTTTTTTACACTATTTGCTTCGAGCATAAATAAAATTGCTGCTAAGAGCTAAATCCTCTCTAGGTAAATACTGATTTGGTAAAGTGAGATACACGCCAGTATCTATATTAATGAACAACGAAAATAAACCTTATGTCAGCAGAATAATTGTGTTGACAGCACACTCGATGACCACTTTAGTGGCTGCTGGCGTGGTAGGCAGGATACCACACGGCCACTTTAATGGTTCTTGGCGTTCAAAGGGTTAAGTGTTCTATCTCCGTAATAATTAGACACTCTAGGGACTAATCCCCTTATTCATAAACGTTTATTAACCTAACAAGTCGCTAATAATCGTTTGTTCCTTTTGCTCTTATGGGCACATTGTTAAGACCGAAAGGGACACAATTTTTAGCGGTTTGTTAAGTTAATAAACGTTTATGAATAAGGGGGTAGAAATTTACCTGAAGTACCTTAGAACAGGGTGACTTTAAAATGTAGGGGCGACTTTGAAATCTTAGTTTTAACGCTATACGTCAGTTTAGTCTAATCGTTATTTAATAAGGCACTCTGTAACGTAAAAAGGCCAATATATTAAATTCAACTGACACTTTTTTGGCCATTTTACATCTATCACATACTTATTTACACACATTACATTTATATAATTATTCTGACTATTAGAGACTTATCTCTAGTTAATGTACTATATCTGTTTTTATATTAAATCAAATTTATGTTTCGTTTTTTAATTAATGCATGTTAGCTGTAAGATGTTATGAAACTATTATTTAAAAAAAAAGTCCCGCTGAGTTTCTTGCCGGATTCTTCTCAGGCAGTGGTGTAGGGTTAGAACCGGAAGTAGTTTTTTTTTCTCATTCGCTAGTTAGTTTAACGATTTAAAAGCGCTCGTTGCTGGCCCTAATTGAATAAAGAATATTTTGACTTTGACTTTGATCAAAGTAACCCCATTTTTTCCTAAAGTCACCCCGTTCTACGGTACTGAATCTATATTAATTAATATCAGTACTCACTTACCTTTGCTTGACAAAACATGCCGGTGCACTACATGATTATTAAATTTAAAACATACATTAAACGACATTAAAAAAAAGTATATTAAAAAACATATTACCAAAGACCGAAGAGCTGGCGACTTCCTCGCACAACGCATCAGTATTGCGATACAGCGAGAAAATGCCGCCAGCATCCTCGGTACAATGCCACAAGGGCCAATCTTAGATTATAGGTTAGGTTAAGTAGATTAGATTTAATCTATGTACATAAATTGTAGTTTTGAAAATAAATATATATTAAAAATTATTATGTTTCTGAAGCGGTCTCACATTAAGCATTGTTTATACTTGGTGACATATCGGTAAGTAACGGTAAGGGTTGATTATTTCGCTCGAATTGTTCTTAAAATTGTAAAATAGGTTAGTACGGTCGACTCTAACAATATGTATACGATTTTGATCCTTATGCCCTTGACATACGCTCCGAAATGTATACATATTATTGGACGTTACCCCTCACGACTTCACGACCATGTTTGAAAGTTAAGGGTTTCTAGGAAGTCCGCCATTTTGATAGTTATTCCTGAAGTAATCCTTTGTATTCATATTATAAAAATATAGAAAATTAAGTTTAGGTGACGTTAACTTTCTGTGCCGTGTGGTGACGGCAGTAACAATACATTTGTCACCACCCCAACTCCTGCGGGTGTCGTAAGAGTCGACTAAGGGATTGAAGTGTCACTGATCATTATTTTATAAAAGATTGATGATGGGCAGCAGCGTCATCATAATGGAATCGACACATCACTGCGATCGCCAATCCGCTTGCCCAGCGTGGCGATTATGGGCATTTACCTCCTAATGCGTCTATGCATTGTTAATAGGACAGGCCTACGTCCAGCAGTGGACTATTATAGGCTGATGATGTAAGTAACTTTTTGTACAGTCACGTCTAATAATATGTATACATTTCGGAACGTATGTCAAAGGCATATGGATCAAAATCGTATACATATTATTAGAGCTGACCGTACATGGCAGTGACAACTCACAAAACTTTATGAGAAATAACTAGAACGTTCGTTGGTCTTATGAATAAAAAAAATACCTCTGCAACACATCCGTCCGTGATACACTGGTAGCAAGAAAAAAAACTTTACTTTAAAACATTCACTTAATGAGCAATACCTAAGTAGGTATATGTAGTTATGTACAAGTTGCAGAACATTATCAAAATTGCGGGAATATACTCGGAAATTTCCAAGAATTTTCATGAGAATTTAAGAGTAAGTTCTCATTGAGAATGTTTCCATGAGAACTTATAAAAAATGTGTATAAATAATTATTTGAAATCGTAAATAAGTAAACAAGGCAGTAAATATAACCCATGAGGCATGGCATTTAGTACGGTCTTGGCTTGATTAGATTATTTGTTAATTT
Organism: Thaumatotibia leucotreta; assembly: GCA_025490895.1. Classification (NCBI taxonomy): domain Eukaryota; kingdom Metazoa; phylum Arthropoda; class Insecta; order Lepidoptera; family Tortricidae; genus Thaumatotibia; species Thaumatotibia leucotreta. The sequence continues at coordinate 5,001 of JALPQI010023369.1, forward strand.
GAGATTCTCGAGAACATTCTGTATGCAAAGTTCGCAACTTATGAAACTTCTCCTCGGTACAATGCTACTTATATGTAAGCACATAGATTCAGGGTACAAATTTATAGATCGATCAAAATGTTTTTATTTTGGGCACCTGAACTGTAATGATAACTTTGACGTCAACTGTAGTGTTATAATACAAAGAGTAAGAATGTTCATTATTATTGTTTAATCCCCAGATGGTTATAATACATTAAATGTAATTAATTAAATAAAATTTATGTAATTAGTTAGAGTTCAAAAAGAACTAACTAGTCATTTAAATTATACGTTTCCATTTATGGTTTGGTACGACTTACCGAAATGCTTTGTGTAACGGTAAATAAACAAGATAGGTATTTAAACAATCCTTAAGCATCACTGTATAATGCTTTTAATATATGTAATTAAATAAATAAAAGTATAAAAACAAAACGGTACTTACAGACGACATGCACATCGATTTGCTACACTGGATGCAGGATTAAAACACTGTCAGCTTACATTTTTAATAATAAAGTAATAAAAAAAATCGTTTAGGATAATAATTTTGTGAAATATTTTTATACAGAATGACTTCAAAATGGAACCCATTAATCATAAAAAAAAACTGATGGATGGGATCAAGTATGTGAATGTGAACACAAAAAAAACTTATCAACCTATCTTTGAACATTTTGTTTGTTTATAGACCAGCTAGGATATTTTTGGGTTTTTAAAGTACGCCCCATGTATTTCAATATCATAAAATAAATACAAGTGCGTTCAAATTTGTCAGCCTCCGTAGCCTAGTTGGTAGTGATCCATCCTACGAAGCTGGAAGTTCCGGGTTCGAATCCCGGCGAGGGCATTATTTGTGTATTTATTTATCACAAATATTTGTTCCTTGGTCATGGCTGTCTATGTATTTAAGTATCTATTATATATATCGTCGCCTGGTACCCACATCACAAGCCTTAATTTTATTGAGCTTACCGTGGGACTAGGTTGATTTGTGTAAGATGTCCTCATTTATCGATATTAGTTTCTAAATTTCAAATACTACTAATCACACAAAGGTTTGTTTTTTTTATTAAACGAATACAATGCAATATAAAATGGTTAAAGAACTTTCATACTAGTCTTCAGACCAATACATAGTCACAAAAAAATCATACAATGTTGGGGGCGGTCACTAGTATGCAGAACTAGCATCGATAAATGAGTTTATCGATTTAGGAATCCGATGTCTGGTAATGAGTACATTTTTATAACTTACTATGGCAACACAAACATCAAGGTCGTTGACCTAAAAAATCACGTTTATAATTAATGGCAGGTCCGCTATTCCGTCAATCTTAGTCCACTGCTGGAAATAGACCTCTTCTTTTGGCATCTTATATTACCTTTATGGACACTTTTAGGAGATAAAACCAGAAAATGCTTCCACTGTATTTACTTTTGCTCTTATGCAATGTGTAGACCCCGGATTGTTGTGGCAGTGACGTCACAATAGGGTGATTTGTGGAGTAAATGAAACGGTAGAACAAAATGATACACAAATTATAAGATAAGACTCGGATAATGAAATGACATATTGTGTAAATGTGACGTGAATTTTATGTCTAAGGTCAAACTTTATATAGGTCCGCATAGTTTGCAAAAATTTATTATGTATTATAATTTATAAAGTTTAAGTATGTTCCATTTTTTGAAAGGAATAGTGGAACGAAATGATTATTCGACCGGTCAGTTTTTTATCCAAAACTAGTAAAATTTTTTTCGTACATTATTATGTCATTTGAAATAATAGATAAATAAAAAAAAAAATTCTTAGGAAACATAGTATCTAAAACTAAAATTATAATAAAAACGCAATTTAACTCTTTCACTGTCAGCGAATGTTAATTGTATAGTTATGAAGAAGTTGCTACTGCGGCATGTTCAGATATTTTTTAACACTCCAAACGCTACCATATATCTGATGGTGACTGTACCATCGCCAGCACAGTCAACGGAACTTTTTGATTTAAGACCATTGTAAGCACGAATCACAGATGTCATTTATATTTATACCATAGATCAAGCAAACGTATCTACTTAGCGTGTCAAATGAACTCAGTAAAATCCACTGAGTTGTCCGTCTTTAATCGCAGCTTGCAGCTTTCGGGCGTCAAATTTTGTAAGTTGAAGTGAACAAAAACATTAATAATGCCTCCTTAAGTAATATTTATTGCAACAACATAAAAAAATATGAATACTCAAGGGCCTGAGACATATTTAAAGTCATAGGCAAGTAACAACTTCAGTACGAAATCTGACACGCTCGGCCGCCATACAAATGAATGAACTTGTTTCTTCTATCCAAATCTAATTCTGTGGCACGAATACGTAACTTTTGTTGACTTGTTGGCGTTTGTACCTTATTGAACTTAACACCTTGAGTGCGGGGAACTCCCGAGGGGAGTTCTCTGTGGGAGGTCCATTTTCGCTACAAAGCGGAAAAATCATGGGATCGGCTACGAGCGTAGCACGTGCAATCGTTCGCAATGAAAGCGTTAAGTTTGTTTTCTTATTAAAATAATGAATAATTCTTACCCCTGCCGAGCAATCTTCGCCCCTGCACTATAAAAAAACATTTGTTGTTGATAAATAGATAATGGACAATGTTCTTTATGAACGATTCTTACTTGCGACCATATATAAAAGTGCGTTCAAACTAAAAGAGCATTCGCTGTTCTAACCTCCCACTCTACGAAATTCGATCGGTACACAAAACGTGATTGGTTGATTTCGTAGAACGGGCGCTAGAACAGCGAATGCTCTTTTGGTTTAAACGCGTATTACATTTTATGTTTTAAATAGCTTAAAGTTAATAAATTATAATAGTCGTTATAATTTCTTAAAATCACATTAAAATTAGAAAAAGGCACAAAAAAGCAAAAAAACATCCTGACTATTCTAAGTAACTTATGAAGCATTCAATTGTTAGTTATTCATAGAGTTAGAAAAACATATTAAGATTCACAATTTAAATTTCACTCTGTGTACAATAAATAGAGACACCCTTAGCCCCTTGACACCCTTGTAATTTTTCTGTGAGAAACCACGAATAAATAAAACATGGAAGCCGCACGCCATACTAAATTGCCTTGAAAAACGGTCCTGAATTTTAGTTGACAAGTGACCCACAATGCAAATGCTCTCAATTACACTCTTGCATGGAATTCCCCCTAAAAAAATCTTGTTTAAAATTTTGTACATTTTCCGAATAAATATAATTTTTTTTATTAATGAACAGAAAGTTTTAAATTCAGAAACTTGACAAACGTCACTGGGTCTCAGGAGGCCGAAGTTGAAGTTTGGGACAATTTTTCGCTGACTGTATTCGAAACAAAATCCTTCTTGTGCTTATTGTTAGTCCCACAATAAGCACAAGAAGGATTTTGTTTCTAATACAGTCAGCGAAAAATTGTTCCAAACTTCAACTATAGTATACATATTATAAATAAATAACAAATAAATATCTTGGGACATCTTACACAAATCAACCTAGTACGGTAAGCTCAATTAAGGCTTGTGATGTGGGTACCAGGCGACGATATATATAATAGATAGATACATATAGATACTTAAATACATATACAGCCATGACCAAGGAACAAATATTTGTGATAAATAAATACACAAATGATGCCCTCGCCGGGATCCGAACCCGGAACCTCCAGCTTCGTAAGCAGGGTTACTACCAACTACGCTACGGAGGCTGACAAAATATTATAGTATACTAGATGAGTATCCCAAGATAATTATTATATGTACTTATTTATTAGTAAGTAGTTAAAAATAAATAAATTCCGTACTCTTCTTCCAATACGTACTCTGCTGTCGCATACACCTAATGTATGCTGAAATGATAATCACCAAATAAAAAATTTAGTTAAAAACAACCAACTTCAACCGATTTCTCCAAGATCCTATCATCTGTGGTTTCCATTATTGGTTTCCTACCAGCAAATCCTACTTTCTGACTCTTGTAAATGAATGAAAATTACCAAAAGCGCCATACATGTACCTATAACATTTGAAGAGATCCCTAGATTTCTCCAAGATCCCATCATCAGACCCCAACTTGGTGCAAATGGTCTCGGGGGTTGTAAACGTTCGATCACAAAAGAAATAAATAAAATCGGTTCACGTTTCTCGGAGATATCGGGTAACATACATACAATAAAAAAAACAGTCGAATTGAGAACATCCTCCTTTTTAGAAGTCGGTTAAAAATATCGTAAATATTAAACTGTAAGGATAATGATTGCTTATAATTGAGGAGTGATGTGAAAAGAGCTTTTTTCCACTTTGTTAGTGGATATTATGTCTCTTATGAAAACAGAATAAATAGCTCTCTTTTGGAAAGACACTCCTCAATTTTAAGCCATAGTTTCATTCATTGCTAATATCCTTATTACCTACACGACGTTTGTAATATTAGATGTCATATACCAAAGAAAAAATACCGAAGTTTACCAACAGCGGACACGGAGTGATCGAACACTCTTAAAAATACAACTCAAAAATATATTTAACAAAATAAATTGCGTTGTACCACAACATATCTACTTACTTGAACAGGTACACCATGATGTACATAAGTACCTACCCAAGTATAATGAAATTAAGGAATTCTTAGTAATATAAGAATAAATTATCATGAAGTAGACCTCTGAGCGCCTCATCAGTGTCTAAAAGTGTCAAAAAAATAAGTAGAAATTGGAGCAAAGGCAATCCGAACATGAACGACGCCACATAAAAAAAATACGCGCCATATCTCTAATAAGAGCACCATCGGCCAACGTACGATTGGGTTAAATCGGTTGAAAAGCTTTACGACCGGTTAATGCCTATTAACCGTAGATAGATTGGGTGGCGCCCTTGTATTACGATGACTGCAGAGTGGCGTCTCTGCGCAGTTTGTGGCCGACCTTTAGGGGCATACGATATTTTACTGTCAGAAAGACAAGGGGTCATAATATCGAATGGTCAATTAACCCGAATGTCTTCCAAAAAGTCAGATTGGAAATCAGATTCCCTTTGGGAGGGTTCGCATCCTACCGACTGCGCCATGTTAAGTATGTAGGAGCACAGGGAATGTGAGTCAAAGATGAGTGTTGCTTTTAGACTGTTTTATTCATCAATGTTCATCCACCATCCACATGCATAATATAATAACATAACACACTCCTCCAGCCGAATACAGCCTTTGTAAGGGGGTGGTACTGCGGGTGATGGGTCCCTCGAGTGTTCCAAGGAGCTTTCGGCGGAATAGGCTGTACGATCAGCCCATAAGACGGAACCGCAAGGGCAACGCTCGCGAAGATTTCGAAGGTGTCCAACAGCGTTCCCGAAACCCCACAGATAGAACGAGCGATGGAACACCTCAAGTGCTTAGTCCGTGCGAGTCGGACGTAACCACCCGGTTGCTCTCGAGCTGGGTGGTATCCATAGCGGATTCCCCTTGGTTAACTAAAAAGAAGGGCGGGTACGTAATAACGTAGACGGTCACAGGGTGGTTGGAAGAGTGGAGTTGGTAATACATGCGATTGGAAAGTGCTGCATTGCTGAAGTTTAAAGGAGTGTGGTGTTGTTGAATTATGGAATTCAAAACTTTAAGGTGTACTGGAATGCTGCTGGGAATGTGGCGTAGTTGAAAGTACTTGAAGCCTGTCCCGATCGGTTGGGCTGTATTTATTTCATGTTTCTTGTAAGGCAGGGATCAAAAATTTCGGGCAATATGTGGTTCATATAAAAGTCTGTAAGTTCTCATAATTTTTTGGTCCCAAAACGTATCTTCACGTTCTATCTTTTCGATGGTCATTACTTCACCAGACAACACTGCAAAAAGACACATATTTCTGTTCGTATATGCAGCTGTCCCTGAATCTTATAATACCAGATGTCGTTTGTATTAATTATCAGTTGGTCATTTTTAATGTCCCAGGTTTTTCTTCTTTGATGGGTGTTTTAAAAGCTGAAAGTGGGCATTTTAATTTCACAATAATTTCATCATAAACTAACCCGTCTGGGGTAGCTGCAAAAAACGCTAGATTGGCATCAATAAAAAGCCTCCATGGTCTAACATTCACTTTTTCTTGCTCTTCAAGCTGTTTTAGAGCAATGGGTTCATTTTCAATACCGCGTTTTATGGCCGTGACATTTGATATATCGCTCTTTATAAAGCAGTGCCTTGCCAATGTTACGTACTCATATCACTGGTCGTGGAACGTCGTAATATAACTTTTCCAAAATCGGATTTAGTTCGCATATTGCGGCGTAGCTCTAGCCATTCGCTGCTGTTTCTTTGTAAATTAGTAGCATCGTCAATTGTTGTTCTTTCAGCGTTTGTTTGTTGAATTCGTCTTTTTATGTTGGCTATAGACGTCCAATGTCATGTTAGGTTTTTGACAAGTATCCGTACCATAATGTTTGTCCTTTGTAACGTCACGTCGTTTGATGTTAAAATTGATTCTTTTAAGGCTTTGTGTTGCCTCTCCCTCTTGATTTTCAATTCGTTTCGTGTTTAAATTCTATTACCTGTGATTTAGGGATTTTGCTAAGAATTATCATTATTTGTAAACTATACAACGGCCTTTTTGGGTTGTATGCCAGAAACCGCAGCTACATTACCTCGATTGATATGTTTGCTATTGTATCAAGTTTGTTATCTTGCCACCAACGAACTTTGCAATAATGCTATTAAATCGATCAACGGCATTGCTTTCGAAATCATTACATTAAACTCCGTGAGTGTACAGCAGCTGTGCCCACGATGTACTAAATTGGGGCCCAAAAGCAGGATTAGCATTTTTACTTTTTTTCACTACCACAATAATGATCTAAGAACTCGTGATAACCAAAGTGTGGTCGTAGGAGTTAGAAATATCTATATATGAGTTATTTATTCATGTTCCTAACTGCGTCATCATCCTTATGTTTTTTATAGCTGAGCGAATAGCTTAAGGTGCATTCACACCAAACGAGCATTCGCTATTCTATCCCCCCACTCTACGAAATTCGACCGTTACACAAAACGTGATTTGTTGATTTCGTAGAGCGGGGGATAGAACAGCGAATAGCGAATAATCTTTTGGTCTGAATGCACCTTTACCTGATGCCCAGAATTCTTTGGGTGGTAAGATATTTCTCATTTTTAAAGGGTCTTGTGTCTGTGCTAACCTGTGTAAATTTTTACACATATTCCGGAGACTGGTTCCGGCATTATATTTTCTCATCCGTATAATTCGCAAAACTCTCACGAATTTTGTTATAAGTGTTTGCATTACTCTCCCGTATATTTATGATCCAATACCTAAGGAATTTTGAAATCCTTCAGCTTTAATTGCCTGTGGAAGACCCGCATTTTTTTTAAAACATGTATGGTCCTTTTAGAGTAATTCCTTTGTTTTGAGCACGAGCGCATAAACAACCATACTTATTTTTCACTCCTTAGGTTAGGTATTCTGATTACGACTACCTTACTACAACTACAAGCATCTAGCAATTCAGACAAGGTAAGCTGGCTGCTTAGACAAGTTGCCAATCGCTAAGGCTTAATCGTCAATCGTAAACGAAAGGCAGACAGAGAGGGAAAACTACGATACGCTACTAAGCGTTAGCGAGTGGCAATTTGTCTAAGCACCCTGCTATTTTTAAAGCAGACGAGATTGGTCGATCTTACTGTTCTTCGATAGGAAATTTGAATTTCGCGCCATTTGTTAGTGACAAAATTGGCTTGCTAGACTATATCACACTTTATCAAAACACTAATTTGTTAGATACTTACTTATTGGCTATTAGTCAGGTCAAAGGTCAGTAAGTAACCAATAAGTAAGTATTTATATGATGAGACTGCTTGTTTCTGAACAAATCAAAAAATTGAATAGACAACCGCTGATGGCGCTTTCGGGAAAATTGCTTTGAATGCAATTAATATAGCGATTTTGTATTTCGTAGTCACATTTAAATGTGCGAATTTCCAGAGTTAAGTTTTTTCCATAGTAGAATTCCACTAATAATTTTTCTTTGGTCTGCTGGTGTTTACCATTACCATGAAACCTGATTGTTTATGCAGCCTCTGACGAAACATGTGTTAGTGAAACGTTCATTGTAATTTTTCAAGATTCATTTTTAAACATTTAGTTAATATGGCAGGTAGTCATTTTGACGCCAAGACATTTTCACATGCCGTGGTAAAATAAGAAACACTTATGGACATTTTTATAGCAAGAACTTTTAACTTAATTGACTTTTGGACATACAACACCTAGACGTAGTGACATTACCTACTTATTTATTAAATCTATATTGCACAAAAAAGAAAACTTAGAAGCACAAAAGGCGAACTTAATGCCATAGGGCATTCTCTTCCAGTTAACCTTTATGACATCACTAAACTGATATTATGGCAACACTAAACTCCTACATTTTGATCATTGGTATTATTACATGCGATCGTTTCAACATCATGACTTCATAACTTGACACTGAACGTAATGACCCCTTACGATTCTGACTTATGGACATAATATGCCCCTAAAGAACATGAACGTACCTTTAAAAATGCAACTGCAAATATGAGAAATAATGCGAATCTCGCTTCCATTCTCGCAAATGAGTGAATCTGTTCTGACGCGATTCGATACGGAAGGCAGACCACGAATCGATTGAATGACAGCGAATCAAATCATCGCGCTATTATAATTGGATTTTTAATTATATTGCGCCATTGTAACATTTTCGAATAGTTTGACAGCAATATCATCCTACGAAGTGTAATCACTAGTCGTGGCTTTATTGTGAATATTGCTACAATCCAAAATATGTCATAGTTGAAATTTGAATTCATCTCATGCACTTCATAGTTATTTTAATCTGTACTTTAAGGTATATAAATATTTTATTTTATTTTATTTATTTCCACATAATACAATATCATTATAGGTAACACCCAATGCGAAATTGTACCAAAAACTATGATAAAGAAAAATGCTTATTCTAGTCAATTCTCATCAACCGTAAGAAATTGTATACAACGCTATTTTTGTGAATTCACTCATCGAAAACAAGTCTATTTTTTTGGCGGTAATATTTAAACTTAAACATATCTACCGTTGAGGGTAGGTGGAAACATAACACTATTTAAATAAAGTAGGTTATAGTCAGCTCAGTCAGTGAAAGTTCCAGTTAGTTTCGTATTTGGTTGGTTTAACCATAATGCCTCCTTGCGCATAGTTGCCGATTTCTCATCTTCGGAGCCCACCCAATGAACTTTATTTTAAAATACCTAATAGCATTAACTTAACATATATGGGAAAAGACACTGGACAGCTTATCTACCTAGTATTCTAAACAACTTACCAAGAAACAAGATTCTAAACAAGATGTACAAAATATAATAAATAATCCAATAAGGCTAAAAGGTTTTGTAAAAAAAACATTGATAAATTTGGAATAATACACAAATTTAAGATAATTGTAAGCATCATTTAACATTGTAGTTAAATAATATAGGGTAGCACCCTTTATTGTAACTTAGTTAAGATAATTTCAATTCGAGATTGTGACTAAGTCTCATGTATCCTTAGAATATTTAAAAAAAAATAAACAGTTTAATTTTTTTTTGTTTTTTTTTTGACAGTTTATGAAATGAGCCATATGACGTTATGATGTTAAAGCTATCGGAAAAATGGTGAGTCTTATCCTTATAATAAAAAGGATTAATCTATAAGTTCTATAATTGCCAAAAGTTACTTCTTAGAAATTGGCAACTATAGCTAATAAGAGAGACCTATGTCGCAGTAGGTAAATAGACTGAGACACTGATCTCACCGCGAGCTACTAAGCTCTATGAACTATGGGCTATAAACATTAACCAAAGATACAAACTCCCGTGTAAAAAAAAAGAGACACGGCGATATTCGCCCGGCGGTGATAGCTGCTATGTTATTCTCTTATTCACACATTCGATGCTGCGTTCGTCAACGAGCTCGACGTCGAGACAGCCTTGTCTAAAATCCTAGCTGTTTTATTTGACATTAGGAATCGAGGCTGTGAGCGAGGTTGTGCGCGAGTTCGTCGCTGTTTTTCGTTAGAGAATACGAAGTTCGTACATTAAACGTCAAACTCTCGACGCAGTGTAGTTCCAGCTCACACCGCATTCGTCGCCGAGCACTAGTGTCGTTTAAAGTACATTAGTGAATACCATTTTTAGGCTCGACGCTGCCGCAGCGCTGACACAGCGCTGACAGCAAGGCGGTTTCCTTAGTGAATAACACTGCTGAGCGTGTCTCTTGTTTACACGGGAGTGCGTATATTTTGTTCGTGTTTATTTATAGCCGACGGGTCATAGCTTAGTAGCTCGCGGTGAGACCAGTGCCTGATGATCTGATGTGACTGATGTGTGACCAAATGTCAAGATGATGATTTTATGTGATAAGCTATAAGAATGTAATAAGTATTTAGTCGGTGTAGGGTTTGCTCGTCCGCCATAAATTCATTATATAGGTACGTACACATTTTATGTACACTTACATTGTATTTACCCACATTTTAAAAATACTATTTTTGTAACAATCAAACACGGCTTAACCATTCAGGATTGAAGTGGTTTATATTGAAAATCTTTATTATAGGTAGGTAAGTTTTATTATTACCAGGAATTTAATTCGTATTTTTTGCATCCAAGCTTAACGTAGTAGTAATATAATAGGTTATCTGCGGTGTAGCCATTAGTCTTTCCCACAAACCGCATTTTGAAACAAAATAACAGTGCTATTTTTTCGCTGTATTTCATAAATAAAATACGTCACGGTAGGTATTATAAACTATATGTTTTTTCTACTCCCGTACTTTTATTTGTCATTTACATGGTCGTGAACACACCTTTAAGCCCCTACCTTACAGATGTCAAGATAAGACTATATTGTCTATTCCTTATAAACGCATTCGGGTTTACACGCAGTGCGTTTTGTGCATTTTAAGACACCTCGTGTATACAAGACTTAATGAAATACATGGCTGCCAACCTAATTTGAAATGTCATTTCTGATGAATAGTAAACTATAGAGTGGCACTCTTTTTAGGGTTCCGTAGCCAAAATGGCAAAAACGGAACCCTTATAGATTCGTCATGTCCGTCTGTCCGTCTGTCCGTCTGTCACAGCTGATTTACTCGGAAACTATAAATGCTACAGTAACGAAATTTGGTAAGGATATGTGTTGTATAAACCGCTACAGGATTATGATACTAAATTGTAAAAAAAAACCATTGGGGTGGGGGCCCTCCATACATGTAACTGAGGCATGGAATTTTTTTTTTAGTTGTATATAAGCGTGTGGGGTATTAATAGAAAGGTCTTTGAAAATGATATCAAGGTTTATACATCACATTTTTATTTAAGCAAAGCGTTTTCGAGATATCAGCTCTCAAAGTCTGAAAAATGTGTCCCCCCCCCCTCTATTTTTTGAACTACGCGATATAAAATTCTAAAAAAAATATATGTTATGCACATTAATAAACTCTATCAACGATTTTTGGTTTGATCAAATTATCTCCTATAGTTTTTGAGGTAGGTTGATTTAACTGTATTTTTTTAATAATAAATTGATAATGGTACGGAACCCTTTGCGCGCGAGTCCGACTCGCACTTGGCCGGTTTTTTTAATTTTGGCGCCTGATCCCGACCTTGATGATTAATAAAATTGTGTTTGACTAAGAATATTTCTCAAATTTACAATTTTATTTGAAAATAAGTGTGTGGTCGTAGAAAAAGTACCTATTGTATGCAGCATTGTTTAACTGAGTCAAAAAATGCTCGTGGCGTCTTTAATAAAAATCTTTTTTCGGCTTCGCCTCAAATTGTTACCCACGCCACTCACCTTTTTTGACCTCTCTTAAACAAAGGTTGCATAAAATACTATAGGGGTATGATGGACTGTAGATGTAAGCGACTTTGATTTGTATTTTTTATTAAAAAACACCATTGAAAAATCACATCATGAGCCTATCTGAGTCCACTGACAGGGTTCAGGGAAAGGGACAGAGATATACGACTCGTATAGCCTTGCCTCTTTCTGTCGACCTAAACTGAAGCGCATTAGTACGTCATGATAACCTCCCTTTTGTAGAGACTGGCTGTACGAATTCGTGACGAGTGGCGAAAGATGGCGGAGGCCTTCGCCCAGCAGTGGGGCAGAAAACAGGCAAACTCATGTTACTCTAAAGCCTTCACGGGAAACATTTATGAGCGAAGCAGACAAATAAATGCAAATATATACTGTACTCACGAAAAACAACCGTCCTTCCGCCATTTAAATGATTAATCTTTCCACGTCAGTGCCTGAACAATCCTAAACATTTCCTGCAGAGTATTATCTATGCATCACTTCATAAGCTTAATGATTTTAACTTCCAGAAACTTCTGAACCCCCATTTGCATCCATCATCCTATTGTGCGATTCGCACCGCCCGACTGGAATCGGATCGCGTCGGAGCGCACTTTCAATGTACAGATGTAGTGCAAAATACTTTCTCTTCGGCTTGTCACGGAAACGCCCGAATTAATCTCCCTGTCTCAATTAGTTTCAGTGCTATACTACGAACAAATAAAACATGGAAGCCGCACGCCATACTAAATTGCCTTTCAAAAACGGTCCTGAATTTTAGTTGACAAGTGTCACCCCCTCTTCAATGCATCACGGTTGATATTGATATTCAACCTATAATTAAACCGCCATTTAAAAATAGTTGTGATTGGTCCATCAAAGTTTTGATTAGCTATACCAGTAATTGGAGTTCGAGGCCAACGAAACTACGACAGATGCGTTATTGTCAAATCTGTCAAAGTCTCTTATGTCATTGTCAAATAAAGTTTTCAGGTTTCCACAACCTTTTTGTTATTTAATTAATTTATTTAAAATAATTCCTAATAAAAACATTATATACCTCCGTAATGTTTGTACGCCTTTTTGTTTAATATGGCTGTCACAACTAGGATTTTCTTAAAAACACGTAAATACCTAAAAACTTGTCTTTTCTCTTAACTAACATAGAAATGACGAAATTTTCTTGTAAAGAACTTAAAATGATAAGAGCCAACGTTTCAAAGCCTATTTTAAAAAGAAGTTGAATTACCAGTGAACACAAACGACACCGTGCCATATTGATTAAGACGGTAGGTATGGTTAAATTACTAAACTCCCTGCCTTATTACGGGTTAAAATTATGGGAAAGAAATTTGAAAATGTAAAATGAAAGCATTTTTTGTATTTTATTTTTTATTTGTTTTCTTCATCACTTATCCTCCTGAGTGGTAACTTTTTCAAAGCTGGTCCCATAGTAAAACTTGGCTGTAATCATGAGTAGATCCAGAAAATATGAATTTGTATCATTGTGTTTTATAACATTTCACTCAGTATATTTCATTTGGAATTTAATTTTTTGATGATGGGGTGTATAGCGAAGCTAAACATGGCTGTGGGTCACCTTGTTAACAAACTACGGAAGAAAACAAAACGTTAGATCTGTATCATAATTTAACTGGAGAACTATAGCACTAGCACTGCCAAAGAAATTTGTAGGTCAAAGGAATTTTACGAATACGAAATGTGAACATAAAGCACGCTACAATATATTATTCTGCAATTTTCTAAACGTATGAAGAAATAGGGTTTTAATTTATGTGTAGTTAAATTGCTGTACCAAATGTTATTAACACCTGAGGTGATACCAGCGCAATACCAATTTTGTTACTAATAATTGCGGATAATTAAGTTTTTATTAAAATATCTCATATTTACGTGAAAATAAGTAAATAATATTGTTTCTATAAATTAAAGAATTAAAATTACCAATAAATAATATATCTCAACGTCTGTTTTTAGAAAATAATTATATACTATTGTAAGAACATTTCATTGTTGTGGCAATATTTTCGTAGATTCTTTGGCCTCGAACTCCAATTAGTGGTTTATATTTTATAAACATTTGTCAAAGATGTTGCGTCGAAATATGCGCGGTGTTAAAAATGCACTATGTCCTGCCCATCTTAGCACAAATTCAGTGCTGTGAACTCTCCTGATTTATCAGGAGATTTCCTGATTTTTAGCTCTGTCTCTTGATCTTTGACTAAAAGAATCGCGTTACGTAAGCGACATTCACTTGGAATGCTCCAGCATAGGTAGACCATGGCGACTTTGGGTCGTAAAATGCGAGCCGACTCCGCTGGGTCGGTCAGTGACAATCGTACTACGAGCATTCCTTTCGTAAACGACGAGACGATGGAAATTTCAAGGAACTTAAATAATAAATGAGAAACATGGGATCGTCGCCTGGTTTCAATTTTCTGTTACTGCCTTTGATATTGTGTCTGTGATTTGTCTAAATCAGTTGTTTTTTATTATTATTCTACATGGTGGTAAGGTATTCATGTTGATTATTTATTATTTAGATTGATTATTTAGATATATGATTATTTATATATGTGCTAAATGCTGAATTATAACGTAAACGCGTAGTCTATCTCGGTATAAGACAAACAAGATAATAACGTTTTGTTGAAAAAGGGGTAAATGTGGCACTGGTCTCACCGCACACGCGGTTACACTCCCGTGTAAAAAAAAGAGACACAGTGATACTCGCCTGGCGGTGATAGCTGGCGCTTATCGCCGTGTCTCTTTTATTTACATGAGAGTGCGTGTATTTTGTTCGTCTTTATAGCCGATAGTGCATAGTTTAGTAGCTCGCGGTAAGACCAGTAGGCTTAGCACATGATTGGTGCGACAATATGTCGCCGCGAGATGGACTATCCGTCCCTCTTTTATTAATATAGTTAGTAAAAGATGGGAAGTCTATCTCGCGGTGACATAGTGTCGCACAAATGCCTGTCACTGTCACCATAACTTCTTTGCCTGGTCATTATAATCTTTATTATGAGGCACTGTAGGGTTAGCACATGATTGATGCGACACTACGAGTATGTCACCGTTTTACTAACTACATTAATAAAAGAGGGACGGATGGTCCATCTCGCGGCGACATATTGTCGCACCAATCATGTGCTAAGGCTAGCTACTAAGCTATGAACTATCGGCTATAAAGACAAACAAAATATGTAAATGAAAGATACACGGCGATAATCGCCCGGCGGTGATAGCTGATAGCTGGGCGAGTATCGCCGTGTCTCTTCTATTTATACGGAAGCGCGTATCTTTTCTTCGTGTTTATAGTCCATAGTTCATAGCTTAGTAGCTCGCGATGAGACCAGTGCCTGAGGGATAAAAACGGGCTTTGCTAGACAATTTTATAATAGGTTGTCTATTGCAATACAACGCGGTAACGCAGCGAGTGTAATTGGCACCTTTGCACCGGGAGCACTGCGGGGTAGCCTCTTTGAGTACCTAGGTTATAGGTTGGTAGTTTTTATTTCATCGTTTCATCGTTGGTAGTTTTTATTTTGGCCGCGTGGTGACGGTAGTAAGTATTCATTTGTCACCACCCCAACTCCTCCTGCGGGTGTCGTAAGAGTCGACTAAGGGATTGAAGTGTCACTTAACATTATTTGATAAAATATTAATGATGGGCAGCAGCGTCATCATGGTGGACACATTACTGCGATCGCCAATCCGCTTGCCCAACGTGGCGATTATGGGCATTTACCTCCTAATGCGACTACACGCATAGTTAATAGGAGAGGCCTACGTCCAGCAGTGGAATATCATAAGTTGATGATGATGATGATTTCATTGTTTGCTTTATGATTAGTTTTATTTATTATTAGAGTTAGTTTATAAGTTTTAATAGATACCTAACTATTATTTTTAAAGTTTTAATATAAATCGTGTTATATACGTTTTTACACTTTATTTTATAACAGTTTTAAAATATGTATCTCAATTAAGTTAATGCTTTAGATCACAACGTCTGAGCCCTTGGAATGATCTCTATTACAACATTTGTTGTTTTAATATTCACAAACTCAAAGTTCAGTAAATATTATAATTAATAAAGTATTTCTATTAAATGCTTCCCCTGGATGATGCTTAAGTATTTTGCCAGAAATTTACTTGATTGAAATAAAACTTTTACGCTTAAAACTACAACCATTCGACCAACTTAAGTTCTTTCAACGAAGTTTTTATTAGGTACTTGTAATCTCGTTCAGACCATTTCCATTATTATACTCTTTGGTTCATCAGACTTATATAGGGTGAAATGTAATACCGCCGATCTGATAGCCTAATCCCCGCTTATAGATCGTCGGTATTACAATAATAATAACGAAATTATTTTTGTGTCTGCAATGAGTAATTAACTCGTAAGTTTTACTTATAACAAATTTTACCCATACAGTGTAATGCAACACATTTAAATAAGTTTTCCCCTCACTAGCTC
>JALPQI010023370.1:0-14627 GCA_025490895.1 Thaumatotibia leucotreta
TCTATGTAGACCACAAATACCAAATTCGTAAACAAACCCGTAAACAATATCTCGATGTGCTTGTGTAAGTGGCAAGGCAAGCCCCGCGAATGCTCCTGAATTAACGCAGACAGGAGGAATTTAAGGTTCAGATTTCCCTGTAGTTGCAGGCGTTCATAAGTTACCGTAACTGCTTTCCATCAGGCAAGTTATGTGTTTGTTTGCCATTATCATGACATGAAAAAATAAATAAACAACATTCACATCCACAATAAACTGTTCCATATGACTCATTTCTCATTTGAGTCATAACACTCATAACTATGGAATCCATAGTATGGTTTGTATTTTGAATACAATTTTAGCTTCCATCTGCGACTTAGTGAAGTCAATGTATAAGTCCAGTGAATTAAAATAGTACTATACTATGATGGCGGTAGGTAGATAAGCGTATGACCAATTTCGTGGGAATAAGCACTACCACTCCACCAGTTGTTGTACGAAAATGCAGTATTAATACGAAAATACGGTAACTATTTTTTACAATCGAAAAAAAACTATGATAACCTCTGAAAAATCTTGCAAAAACGGCTACTTACCACATTATTCTGTTCGTCATTATACCTTGGTGCAGTCAAATACTGATACTCGTAGCAATCCCTGCATGATTTTTATTTGGGACACATGCGTAGCCTACTTGAATATGTGTCTGTGAATGCAGCGTATTACGCATGCTTGTTATTTGCCACCTCAAGTAGGGTGGTGATGTTTTTGTAAATTTCCTGTGGATTTCAGTATTTTCTTGTGGATGAATATAAGCGCTTATAAAACGCTCGTTTACAACCACACGTGACTGAAAATAAGGTATCTACCCTACCTACAGTATGGTATTATTATATGCACAACATTTAGATTTCTATTTTCGATGTTAGTAATTTGGTAGGTCTTCTTGTAATACATTTGTTCGATAAATATTACTGGATCTATAAAATAAATACGTATTTATTATGACTATACCTCCATATTTTTATAGCAAGAATGAGAGTTTGACAAAATTAAACATCGACATAACTGCTATCGATGAGTTCATCCTGTTCTAATACTCGTAAAAATGCTAACTCCGCAAAAACAGGTAGGTAACGAAGAAATACAGGACCAATCTAGGCTTTGTATTAAATATGTTATATTTCATATTAATAATTTCCTATGGCTTTAGAGTATATTTATATATTATAGATATTAATCTTTGCAATTTTGATGGGTACTAAATACAAGATATGAAAATACGTATCATTTTGAGTCTGATTTGCATTCGCGTAATTTATCTCTAAGCTACGCAAATATTTTACTTATTAAATTTATTTAACGACTACAATGAGACTTATCGATAACAGTTATGTCGATGTCTAATTTTGTCAATCTCTCGTTCCTGCTACAAAAACATCGAGGTATAATTATGACAATTTCCAAAAATAAAGGACATAGTGGATCCTCCAAACATTAGATTTTTATAACTATGAAAAAAAAGCCTGATTGTAAAGGTGCGTTCAAACTAAAAGAGCATTTGCTGTTCTAACCACCCACTCTTCGAAATTCGATCGGTACACGAAACGTGATTGGTTGATTTCGTAGAACGGGCGCTAGAACAGCGAATGCTCTTTTGGTTTAAACGCACCTTAAAACTATGAAATAAAATCCTTAGATAACTATAAACTGTAAGTACTATACCCATAGCCTAAGAAATCACTTCAATTAAGTACCCAGAGCCTAGTTTTGACATGTATATCTCTTTTAACGACAGCACTTGCGGTTAGCGGCACAATTAAGACAATTTAGTTTTACTGGCATTCTTGCGGGTAGAATGTAATAAGCTAATGGCCTTTTGGTTTTAATAACAGCACTTGAGCTTAGCGAAGATTTCCTGTATCAAGTGCTGAGCTGGCAACGTTGCGGTTGTGAAATTTTATTGTAGTGTCACTTACTTAACTGATTCGTGTGGCGCAAATATTTTTTTCTAATAGTTTTCTCGTAACCACGTTACAGCACACGAAGGTTTAATAAAGGAAAAAGAATAATAATACATAGTACTATGAAATATATTAACACGACTTTTTTGCCTTAACATTAAGGTCGTGTAAATATATTTTTGGCACCTAAACCGTAATGATTATAATTAGACCCCGGTATCGGAGGTGCAAAATGATAGCTGTCAAGTTCTTACTTAGGGATAGGTAAACACATTTTGTGATGTCGATATCGATACTCGATTTATTTGTATGCCTTTTTTCGGGATCTATGATAATAATTAATATTGAATATATAAATCATTACTATTACAATACAAATCTCTGGTTGTTATTACATTTATTATGTTTCGAGTTGCACAACATTGAATAAAAACTTTTGAGATATTAAATACTTATAATAAATTATTTATGTCAATAGATAGTCAACGTCATCTTACAACGATGTCTTCGATTATTTAGCCGTGTTTATGAGTCTATTCTCCTAAAATATTTTATACAATAGAAAGTGGAGTCACTTCTTCCTGAACACCCTGAACTTCAAAAATGAATGAAAAACATTTAATATACAATTTGCAGAATACACATCATTTACATAAAAAAGCTTATGGAATCAAATGGCCATCAAGAAAAAATCAACAACGTATGTTCTACTAATATTTATTATTTAATAAAGGATATTCCATTCCAATATTTGTAATCTTGCATGTCTTGCATTGCAACTCAATCTTTAATGAAAACACTCGTAAAAAAAGAAAAAAAAATTAAAACCAATTAAACTGTAACCGAGATCTGCTTAAGTTTTTCGTCAGTTGTAACATACTTTGGACCAAATTCGAAAACGCAAACTTCAGAAGGTTCATCGACAATTACCTCAATAAAAAGTGTGGCGAAGTTGCATAACATTAAATAAATATTTGGTTGATTTTGTAATTATATAGTCCTAGTTTATATCGTAAATATGTGCGTTTAGTTAAAGTCTTAGCTTATTATTATGGTAAAGAAAAAATATCGATATGTAACTTTAATTATCGACATCACAAATATCGACACTGGAAATTTCAAATGTCGTAAGGGACATTTTGTCGTAAGTACACTTTGAATTGCATAGAACTCAGAAAAAAATTCTCTATCGATCTGTATAATTAACTTTTTGATATCGCTTCAAATAAAGAAGTTATGAAGTGAATTTATTTTGTCGTAACTTCATATTGCTTTAAAAAAAATGTTGTATGGGACAAATTTTTAATTTGAAGGGATAACGTGTCCATTTTCAACGTAGTATATGCTTCTTATTCATAAATCCTTATGTGGTTAGTTACTACAGCAAAAGAAGGTGCCTTTACGACATTCTATCTGATGAAATAAATACGAAACTGCGAATTCACAATGGCGTAAGGGACAAATGTTTTAGGTTTTTGTGCGTTACAACACAATTTCGAAGATAGTATGGCTCTATTCTCTTAATAAACTGTGTCGTATGTACATATAAATCAAAATAATTTTAAAGTTTGATGTCGTAACTCACCTTTTAATTTTATAAAGTATACGTTACTACATTAAATACGGTACATGAATGAGAGTTACGCCTCAAAAAAGATGATATTAAAAATCTTGAAAGATTTTTTATGTACGTTATAACATTTTGTTTAGTTTCTTATAGCACTTGCAACAGTGCCGGCGCGACTTCACCCAGGGCGTCTCAGGAAGAGGGGTGAGGGCAGAGCAATATTTTTACTACCACATAGATACTGCATCGACCAGCAACTCACGCACATTTCCACTTCCACTCCTGGAGCATATACATCGCTCTAACGATTCCTCTCTGGACGGCCAACGGCCAATCAAGGCAAGCCGAGTCCTAAAGTTCATCTTGGATTCTACTCCGACCGACGAAAACATGCCTGAGACGATGTCGCTATTGCCGAACAGCTCGCCACAAGCTGCCCCAATCTTATTATTAACTCCCTGGGAATCATGGGCTTATTTATAATTAGCTGTCTTTTGCCAATTCGAGAAATTTACTCTGTAGTACACGTGAACCGTGAACCAGTCTCAGCAGGCTATTGAAAAGTGTAAGTGTAAGTGTGTCTATAGTAATAAGGTCCGGACATCTGCCATATTATCATCTTTATTATTGTTGTTTTGGCCTAATATCCGCCGCGCCGAGCAGTAATGATGTTTTGTCGCAGCCCTTTTTATAAGTCATTACTGATTCTTGTCGAGGCCAGAACATTCCAAATTCTGACGGCTGCAATTTTGTGTACATCATAAGGTCTGCCTAGGTAAATACTTATTTTATGTATTTGTGGTCTGCAGAAACAGAGGAGGATGAGGTCCATAGTAGATTAATTGATAGTTTAAATCAATATGTTGCAACGTTGCAAAGTAGTTTGCTCTGATTTTTAGCAGAAGCTACATATTGCATCTTGTTTCTTACCCATGATTGTTATACATATGTTAATAGTTAGGATTCTCGATTCTTCACAGGCTTTGTTACTTTTGAGCTCAAGTAGCTCTTTATTGTTTTCTGTTATTGAACCCTTGGATAAGAGCTTACGAGTGAGAGTTACTTTGATGGACTTCAACTGTGCGATTGCTCTTATCTTATTTTATCATATCTAGTTTGTTCAGCAGATAATATGGCTCCGGTTTGGTGATTCCATAGAAAGGCTCTGGGCTGACAATGCGTGTGTTGCTGTTCTTTCCGGTAAACTCATCTGCTGTTTCGTTTCCAACAATATTGGAATATCCTAATACCCATCTAAGTGTAACTTCATTAAAGTCAAGGGCGTTTAATTTATTCTTGCAGCACTGGACTAGTGAGAGCATCGCAGCTTGACTGTTTGAGTTGATGTAGATAATAGATAATATTGTTTTTAGGTTTCTGGCCAAATTGATTGCCACACATAATGTAATATTTATGCGCGGAAATCATCATAATATTGACTTCTGTCTAGAAAATGAAGGCCGTTTTGCTGATGCTGACGCAAACTCTGACCTTAGGCCTCTCACCTACTTGTACCTGTGGTGCCATTTTCAACAATCATTCTGGTCGTTGGTCCATTTGTATCTTGAGGGTACTTCGACTGTCTGATGAAGCCACATTCGATGTGCTTGTTTTATTTTCGAAAGCCCAGGCTTTCAAGTTGGTTTTTGCAGGCTGTTCAAACACTGAGAACACCCTGTCGTTGTGTGAAATTCATACTCAGTTATATTGAGGTTTGGAGTAGCTATTCTGTTAGAGAGCACTCTTCGGACCCATATAGTCGTGGTTTCATCACTTTGATTTAATTTCATTAAGGATGGTTTCTGTGAGTTTGCACCTTCGACATCAAGGAATACACACCGACCTGATTGCTTATTCTCTAGACTTTACCGCCGCTTTGGTAACCTGTATCGTGTGCTTAGCTTATTTTTATTTTGTTTCTTTCTGTTATTTTCTTACTGGTGCAGTAAAGAATTACTTACTAACTTACTTACTTTTATGGACCTTGTGACCAGGTAAATTGGGGTAGTTTTTGGTAAACATGTTGATTTAGACTTAGAGATCTTGCCACCAAGTAGTGAAAGAAATAGAGATGTTAGACTAATAGTTTTGAAGGACTTAGAACGAGTATTATCTATACTCGTTTTTCCTGCTTTTTGGTATAAAGTACCTTGACACTAGTCCATTTTCTCAGTATAAACCCCAATGCAATGCTTGCCCGAAATATTTGCCAGGGGCGGAAGGACGCCTTGATTTCGTTTTGATAATGTAGGAAACACTTCATAATTTTCAGTCGATTTGAATGGCTTGCACTAACTCAGCGCTCCTTAACCATTTTTTGGGCTACAAATGTAGGTTTTCAGTCAGTGGTTCGTTCCCTAAGGATTCGATAGTTCCTTTGACCGCACGTCTTAATAGCACGAGTATTATCAAAAAGTGTCATAGATCTTTGCGGAAGTAGTTAGATTACTTATCCAGAATTTCTTTCTTAATAATATGTTTTTGTTTCGGGCTCAGGTTGCTCTCAAAGAAATTTTTAGATATATGTTTTCTTCTTTTCACAACACTAAGCTGACTACAGCGTAGGAGTGAAACGGGTGTATGTGCGTATTTTGCAGGACGCAGTGGGGGTGGATAAAGCTAGGCTTAATGCCGTGGCGAAGCCTGAGTCGGGGGCGTGGCTTCATGCTCTTCCATCTCCACATTTTGGCACCCTCCTTGACAACGACTCTGTGCGTGTGGCGGTGGCTCTTCGCTTGGGATGTGATGTCTGTCAGCCCCATTTATGCATTTGCGGCACCATGGTGGAGAGCAACGGCCATCACGCGCTTAGTTGTTGTCGGTGTGCAGGGAGATTCCCACGCCATCATGCCCTTAACGACATCGTTCGGAGGGCGCTGGTCTCGGCAAATATCCCGTGTCTCCTAGAACCTCCCGGCCTTAATCGCTCAGATGGCAAAAGGCCTGACGGGCTTACTCTCATCCCGTGGGAGAAAGGTAGATGTCTGTTGTGGGATGCCACGTGCGTCAGCACCTTTGCGGCGTCTCATCTAAGCCGAACAATACGCTCTGCGGGCGCGGCGGCCGAGCTGGCTGCGGTTCGCAAGCGGGAAAAATATGCGGTGTTGGCAAACTATTTGTTTGTCCCGCTCGCGGTGGAGACTATGGGGTGTTGGTGTGCCGAGGCCAAGGACTTTATTAGGGCGGTGGGTCGGCGCTTGCGGGAGAGAGGTTTAGACCCACGCTCCGGCTTCTTCTTGATGCAAAGGTTGTCCATCGCGGTACAGCGAGGCAACGCGGCTAGTGTGATGGGCACCTTTGCATCGGAAAGATCGCGGGTCGAGTAACGCGGGGTCGTTTTAGGTATTATTTTTATGTTTGAGTGTGTTTATGTAATTTTTATGTATTTATATGTGTAAATTTAGGTTTAGAATTCATGTAATTTTGATTATTTTATTTCTTTAGTGTTTAAGGTGTATTGTTTCACTGCTCCTTGTAGCCATGTTTATATGAGCTGACTAAAATATACACATACCTAACATGTTTGGTTTTATTTCCTATAAATTATAACGGGTTATCTAAAATATAATAAATTACACGTGAAATTGATCTCCGTCTATGAAAATAATACAATTGTAAGTACACAACTTTATATTTTCTTGCATTTTTACGCTACTTACTTCAATTAATCTGGAAACTAGAATGACTTTACAACAGAAAATAGTTGTAATGTAGCATGTTATTTGACAGTTACGACAAAGAGGTAGTGTTTTCGTTTTCGTTGTAACAGATTTCCATAAAAAAACTAGAAATTTTTGGGGGCGTAAGGGACATCTGTCTAGTAAATTTCTGTCGTAAGGGACACTATCTCCGAAACTATTGAGTTTACAAGTATATACCTAATTGTCTAATGAAGATAAAGCTTTTTCGTAGTTATGTATATAAGAACCCTCTAATTCGGATGAATATTTAACAAGTTATGATTTTTTAAATTTTGGTTTTTGTTTTTTGGCTCTCCTGAAAAGTGGACCTTTGTCCCTTACGACATTTGAAATTTCCAGTGTCGATATTTTTACCCCATCCCTAAGAACTTGACAGCTACCATTTTGCACCTCCGATACCGGGGTCTAATTATAATATATTTAATGTAGACTGTACTAAGCGTGCATCTAAGCTATTTATTATCTGTTAATACATTAAGGCCGTGTAAATATATTTTTGGCACCTAAACCGTATTATAATATATTTAATGTAGACTGTACTAAGCGTGCATCTAAGCTATTTATTATCTGTTAATACTATTACCAAATAAAACACCTATTTTGCTTAGGCAACAAACATAAATAAACATACAATTTCCATGACATCTTGTTTACGATCCACAATCATAAAAGTTGCAATAGACTGTCATGGAATCGACAAACATTCCTATGAGAAACTTCGACTGTTAAACACATAGTAAAATGGATATAACAGAGAAATTATCACCACAAACTAAAATAAAGTTGAACGAACTACAGAGTTTATAGTTAATTTGAAATAATTATAAAGTATAGTACTCAGACTATTGGTTTGGTCGCACGCGACGTCGTCTGCCGTAGTATCAACGTCTCGACTAGTTTAGACGAAGAAGTGTCTCAGTGTCACGCCGCGGCCACGACATCGGTCTTAGGCGACCGGCTTAGCGGAAAACGTATGGTGCTCCCTCTCGTACCCATATCGGCATCCCGCTCCCACTCATGGATTCGCTCGCCGCTGGTCGCCTTAGACCAATGTCGTGGCCGGGGCATCAGGGTGCTTAGCCAAGTTGCCAATCGCTAGCGCTTCATCGTTAATCGCAGCTACCTGTCTTTGTCGCACTAATATGAAAGAGTGACAGAGAGGGAAAACTACGTTACGTTACTAAGCGCTAGCGATTGGCAACTTGGCTAAGCACCCAGGCCTGAGTGGCGAGCGACGAGCGGTGCGTCGGGCGGGGCGACAAGCGGGGCGGGCAGCGGGGCGGGCACCGTCCAAGGTATTCAAACAGCGTTCACTCAGCCCACGTGCATACGTTTGCATTTGTTTAACCCTTAATTGCATGGTGTGCGATGTATCGTACATAACCAAAACGTAGTTGGTGTTTGAAACCTAGATGTGTATATCATGTTCTTAAGGTTTATTTTGCAAGAAAATTTAATGAACTTTCAAACTTATTACTGATTCGCTGGCGTAACTGTATTCAAAAAAACTTACATGTGTTTATAAGCAAGATTTTGTGGTTATAAGAAAATTTGTTTTCGTTGCGCGCGTTTAGCGATTTTTGACTAAGTAAGAAATATTTTTTTATTGGAGTTTTATAATTCATACCATAACCATTTTATAATTACGGAATTTAATATACTTTTCAATCTAAAAATAAATAATATTTGCATGTTTTATCACGCACGATTTTGCAAAAAATGTATAATGTATGATGTATCGCAATTTTGATTAGTATTTAGTACAAATTCCACCCAAAATATGTCCACAGATTTTTTTTCTGTTTCTCGTGCTTGCGACGCCATTAGGTATGCACATTTTGTTTTTGGAACGAAAAGAAAAAGTCATGTATTTAAGGGTTAACATAGACACTCCGCCACACGCTCTGCTGGACTCCCCGCTTGTGCGTCTTCAGTCCTTAGACTTAGGAAATTACTAACTATTCCTTACACTTGTGCATTGATATATTTCATAGATGAACTTAATTTAATTATATCAAAAGACAAAGTAGCACGCTGCAAGTGGAGAGAAATGGGCCTATTTACTTGTCGTAAGTAATTTGTAATAAAAAATATCACTAATCGAATTAAAACTCAACATCCATATTTATTCGTCCTATTCCCGTAACATGACATATTCCATAAAATTTAATTTAATTGGAGTAAAAGCGAAATTGTTTATCCAATTTATGATTACACCCTATCGATAATGTTAATAAAAACTTTATTTTTAAATAGAGAAAGTTACTGGCCATACGATAATGAAGGGTCGATAAAAAATAAAAGTCAAGTCATAGACTAAACAACAATTAGTCGCGCCGAAATAATTATTCGAAAATCGAACAGACAATAATCGAGCGAACGCCATCTTGCTAGCGGGCCCTGTCCATGTATTACGGAAGTAACGCGTGCGCGGGTGAGTTGCAGTCTCAATAATCCATTATAAGTTGACCTAGAGGTCTTAGTCATTTGTTGGTGAATCGAGGGAGCTTTGATACTGGTTGTCTTGGTTGCAACCCACTGAAGCTCGGTAAGCGTTTGAACCGACATCCCTGGCCAAATGTTTCCGCTTTAATTTCTCCTTTAATTTGGAGTTTCCGCTCGCAGCCAATCCGTCCCGTCAGTCGACCATAATTATATTATTTCGGCAATAAATTATCGAATTTTGAATACAAAAGGTGGTTAAAAATGCCTCCTTAATTTTGGTTAGACATTGTTAGTCTCATAATGGATAAACACAGGTAGCTTAAAGATGGGACATCAATTGAATTAACTTTTTTTAATATTTATAATTTAGAAAACAAATGGTACCTATTTTTAATACCAAATAATACCCATATAGTAAAATAATAATAAATAAATATTAAGGTATGTAGGTGTCATTTCCTAAAGACACCTATTTTATGTCTTTTAATTTTTCCAAGTTTCTGAAACATGTATTTTTATGTTAAAGTTATTTGGTATACTGATTTTATACTCTTTCTACTATGGAAAATTGACAAAATTACGTTAAAAATAATTCACTTCATTAAAACAACACGCAATTCATGTCGCTATCACTTATGTTTTTTTAATACGATACTTTTTTGTAATTTATTAGAGGCCAGTATCTTCATGTGTAAAAGCAGTTTAAAACTTTCAAAGACTTAAAAAATACCGTATTGTTTGTTATATTAGTGTTATAGTCGTATACATAATATAAATTAATACCCGACTCGAAAGCCTTAAGACATAGTATAAAAAATTGGCACCTTTCAAAAATTGTAGATACTCATCCTGTTGTTATAAAATTTTATGTTATCTATGGCAGCTGCGTTATTGTTACCTACAAACGCGACTCTACCTATTCATTGAGCCAGTACAAAATGAAAAAAATGTAAACATTATATGGCTGACTTTCGATAGCATATTTTTGTTGTCTTTGACACATATCGTGCAGCAGGTTATTTTTAAGTTAACACTAGGTACTAATTAACAATAATCTTAACTAAAAATGTAGGTAACTATTCTAACTAGATTTTATCTACATAATATCATTGGTTTTTGTGTTCCAGTAAGGAAGATTGATATTTACGATGGACTCATATTAATACACCTATTTGATTTTGTCCATGTCGCTAGACTTCTAAAAAGAAACAATTAACAGCACAGTTGCATTATAAAAACGAATAAAACAAGACAGTATCCAAACGTGTCAATAGTGACGTACCAATCGATATCGACCGCGTTGATTCGATTAATTCAGTTCGAAATAAACGCGGCGGGTAAGCAGGGTATCGACGTCGCCATGGCAACGCGCCCCATACTTACAACACTAATTATGCCACACTGATTGCTTTTCACTTTTTATTCCCCACGAGAAGACCCCTTCGTGTGAGATGACGCTCGATATCGATTGTCGCTATCGAATGTGCGATGGCGATATTTTGTGTCAATGAACTTATTTGGCAGTTACATTTTTTTTTATTCGTTCGTGTTGTTTGTTCGGAATGAGTGAGTATGCATATTATAAACTGTTCAACTCACATGTGACTGACAATATATTAACAACACATTCGAAGCATGCTATGTCAGAATTCATAATAGTTGTTACTGATAAATTATATTGATCTCTTAATTATAAATAAGTTTTGAAGTGGGTTTAAAGCACAGACCAGTTCGTGGTATAAAGTGATTTTCAATCTGTTTTACTTTACCTCCCATACAAAATACTATCTAATAGGGCGAATTGTCGCTTTTATAATATGATTTGTTATTTTCGCTATGACTACGATACCTACGGCACCTACGCTCCTTTTTATATATTCTTATAAAGGAACATTTATCTAAAATGGGTCCATATTGGCACTTATACAATTTTTTCTTCGAATTTTTTTACTAATACCGTTTTTTACTCATAATCATCATTACTCCGAAAATTTTATCTCATACTTTTTTTCTTACTACAAATTATACTTCTACCTACAATGTTCATAACGATTTTTATTTCGAAATTTTATCCTCCTAAAGTCGTCAAGTAGATTAATCTATACCCATAAAGTTATTTGAAATAAATTGTTTATTTATAAACATTTTCCCATTAGGTTCACCCTGTTGTGGCATAATTCTTTTATAAATAATTCTATATGACATAAACTATGTACTTAGTCATAATCGGCTTTGTGCAGAAACGGTTTGTGGCATACTCAACTTTAGCATATTTCGTTGTGGCAGATTTCGAGTTGTTCGAATATTATTCGAGCATAATTTCGATGCTCCTATTTATGATGAGGCATAATCTGGATGTCCATAAAAAATATCGGTATAGTTTGTTTTAGCAGAAGGAATAATTACAACCTCTCAATATAATCGAGGTAGTAGTAATATTCTGTACGTTACTTACTGTGTTACTGAGCTGAGTACTTTCTAGGTTGCTAAAAAAAAATAACCTCGAAGACTTAGCTCCCGCCTTAGTCTTCTAACCTAACCTATCCGAGTCGGATCTGCCCCGGAAGGTTTTGTTCGCTCGCTTCGCTCGCTCACTGGAGAAATTTTCACCCTCACAACAAATTTGCCCAAAAAAAATGCAAATCTAATTTCTGTCTTATAACACTCGGCGTAAATAATGATATGCCAAGATTGTTTTGGACAATATAATGTTCGAAATATTGTTATTTAAGCCAAGTGATGTTTCTGCCTCATTAAGATTATGCCAAAATAGATTATGCCAAGTCTGTTATGACCTAAGTAAGCGTTTCGGACAAAAAAAGTTATGCCAGATAGAGGGAACCCGTTTAGTACAGTACTCTGCCACAACCTGATTTGAGCAGGTAGCTAGTGTTTACAGTAATAGTACGATTTATATTTAATTAAACAAAAATAATTCATACATAAAACCAGTACAGATAAAAATAAATATAACATTAGATTATATAGCATAAAATAAGTATAGTGAAAAATTATATAAACATAAAAGTTAGTACTAAAAATATGTATGAATAACAACATTATGAACACAAATAATTCTAAGTGATGATAATTATGAACAAAGATTACTTCTAGATACCGATCATTATGATGTTAAATTGTATAAGAAACATTTTCGGAGTTCCAATAATCTAAGTTGCAATTTTATAAATACTTTGGCGCACCCATCTAAAATACCTCGGCTCAGTTGAGCCTCTTTATTTTAACAATACCTATGGGATTGTTTCTATTATTCTACGTATTTTAAGGAGAGAAGCAAAGATGAACCAAATTTGTGAAAAATAATTGTATAAAAAAACCATGTAACTACATACTTATTTAAACTGTTGAAACTCCAGCTCCACTGATGGCATACTCAAATATTGTAAAAATGTCGTAGGAATTTGTCCTGTCACCAACATTTGTGAATGACAAATAGACAATGCAAGCTAGCTTTAATCAATAAAACGTTGAAATCACGATTAAACTTTTTTAATGGACTTACGCGACCAAGCACCGAATCAATGCAAACAGTGACTTTGCATTCGAAATGTGATGACGTCACGCAGCTCCAAGGAAACGGGTCATTACAGTGTTTTTATTCGGCACTGATTAACCATTTGATTAATTATTCAGTTCCTATTAAAGTTGGTTCCTTTGTGTCGTGTTTGGTCGTGGTTTTCAATGTTTCTAACGGATAAATGCTTTTTTGTCTTATCGTAGTCAAGTTTGTTTTTTTCAGCGCTATATGAATTTATATTCATAACTTTTTTAACGTTTTATGATTTATGTATGAAAAGCGAAATGCCTTACCTGACAGGTATAAAAATCATACTGGAACTGGATATACAACTCAAAGTACACAGTATCTTCGCTAGATGGCATTACGTAGGTATGATTTTTGTAAACATTTACGCTATGTGATGTACGAGTATACGTTCCTATTTATTTCCGAATTTAAGTAGGTTCTTGTAAACTATTACGTTATTTATTTGTAATTTGTATGAATAAGCTCTGTGAATGATATAAGTCATACCTATCGTTAAATTAAGAATTGTTTACATAGTATAGTTATTCTGAAGTTTACGTGTTACTTTATTAATAAATAGTAATTATGATTCATGATATTTCGTATGGTAGGAACTTTGAATAATCTTACCTACAAAAAAAACATTATTTATTTATATTACCTACTTATTTAGCAATCACACGCACTGTCCAGTAATACAATCGCATTTCACATTAAGAGATATACAGCACAATAAACAGAACTGGCGAACAATAATTACCTAACGGCTTTATTTCAAATGCTTGCATGTTCCACGCTTAAACTCTGGCCGTTCACAATGTTCACATTAATATTTCTCGCGCTACTAATGTTATTTATATCTTTCGATAAGCCTACACGTCCTATAACTTTGAGACAATTTAATCAAGTTTCAGATTGCTGCAATTAATTTACAGTTATTTATAAGATTGTTATAAATTGAGGTTACCTTTGTTGGAGACATTTTGAAAAGCCTTATTTATGAGTTTTGTGATGCTAGGAGATAATCGGAAGATTATACTTGGTGGACACAGATGGCATATTTTTTTATTAATTGTATTTTGAGACAGTTTTATATAATTTATTTTTTGTACATCTGTTTACTTGTTTTTTCACAAAAGATACAAATAGAATTATATTTATTGCTTGCTAGTTGCTACCAAGTCAGTATAAGAAACTGTAGTAAATAATAAAGTTTATGGCAAATAGTATTGTACCTTAAAAAGTAAATCAAAAAATTTATTACATTCACATAACCTAACTTTTTACAATCAGTCACTTTCAATTATTTATAAAATGTATTTTTATCGAACTCCAAAACTCACTTTAAAAATTTTCTTAACTCTTCCGCAAAGCACCGTAACGTTTTTCTTTTAAAATTAGAACGCATCGATTTGTAACTG
>JALPQI010023371.1:0-20392 GCA_025490895.1 Thaumatotibia leucotreta
TACGTGATCTGGAATTGTAATACCTGCTTTTCTAGTTGCAATACGTAGAAACTGTTTTAAATGTGGTTATTGTCTGTTTGGCGTTTCATTCTAGCACTATTATTATATTAGCAATAACTTATTTTTTACACAGTTATTTAGTCATTATATTAACTCAAAAAAACTTTTCTCTTCCCCTTGCGATGGCTGGAGTGAGCATCTTGCATTATTCTCCGCAAACTAGAATGTTGGTGGAACTCATGTCGAATAGAAATATGTCTGCTTATATTTTTAAACAGAATATGCCACAACGCTTTATCCTTGTTCTTCCACAATAAATCTGCAGTCTTTTCCTTAATCCTACGCATATTTTCTTCCAGTCTCCTAGCCTTTATTTCCATTTGTATGAGCGAACGAGTCGTATTTGTCAAAAGCCGGTACAGGTATTCTTTCCTCCTCGTTTTGCGGGGTTCTGTTGCATTCGTCGGGAAAACTTCAACGAGCTCATCGAAATTTTCAGTTTGTAATTGCTTCGTTTTGTTTTTGAGTAGAATACCAGCAAGTAGTACGATGAGCGCGAAACTTAATAGCATGAGTAGTTTCGCGTGGTTGTAGAGTGGTTTGGTTATAAAATTCATGTCAGAATTGGGTGGTTCATAGTTCACTGATCAAGTTGCATCGGGCTGCATGTCAGGTGAGCAACAAGTCCTGACAGGTCCCGTGGCGCGCGCGGCGCCCTCTCGCGGCTCGGGCTTGAACGGCACTGCCGCGGCTGAAAACACGCCGTTGCGTCTCTCCCCACGAATTTCCCCAGTGACTTTTCTTTGGAGATGTGAGAAGGAATACTGTTTGGATACGACAGACACATTAAAAATGTTTTTGTGGAATTTATTATGATAGCACAGCATAACCGTAAAATAGATAGGTTATTTCGCGGATAATTGAGTCCAACGCTGTGTGAAGACAAAACATATTATTGATTGCTAAAGTGTAATGCTAAATACCGATCTGCATAAATGAAATATTAGTGAAGTGGATTTTGAAACTTAATTTGCGTTTTCACGTTGCATTTTTAAAACATAAACTTATCATGTAATGATTGTAATGAAAATGAACCTCAAATATAAACACTACTTTTTAAGTTAAAGTGCCGAAAAAAGAAGAGGTCAACGTAAATTTCGTTATCGTAAAATTGTATTTCACCATCATCATCATCATTTCAGCTGAAAGACATCCACTGCTGAACATAGGCCTCCCCAAAGATTTCCACAATGACTGGTTCTGCGCCATCCGTATCCAGCGGACACCTGTGACCTTCACCAGGTCAGCAGTCTACTTCGTAGACGCCCACGCTGCGCCTTCAAGTACGTACCAAAAGTGGAAAAGTGCATTTAATATTACTATGCATGACTACTTTGTACGATTACTATGGTGACTGAATACCTTCAGTGATCCCTAATATAACTATGCCCATGATATCTTGGTAGTCTTTTTTTTACTCAACGAGAAACGTAATCAATACGCAAGTATAATTCAATCTAAAGCAAAAGTAGAATTCGTTTATTTCTGAAGGCCGAGTGTAGGTAATACCTAACTTAAAAAAAACGTCTCGATCGTGTTTACGTTTTCATCGTTATTTGTATGAAATGACGATGAAAAACGTAAACGTGATCGAGACGTTTTTTATAAGTTATTACCTACACTCCTGCCTTCTGAACTCCCTGTACCATGAAGTGCGTAAGTGGAGAAGGGGTGCGGTCGCCGGCAGTCCCTGTCATTATCACCGTCGAGTTACCTGCCAAACGTTTTAGGGCTACTATAAAATTAGACAGACGGAAAAACTGTTTCAGTACGACAATTCTAGCAGAATAATAAGACTCTTTGCTTCTCTCTCATTACCAGACATCGTAAATTTTATAGGTTTGTTGCTGCAGCATTGTTGCAGTTAAAGCATGTACCTGTTTGTATTCCTATAATTCTCTAAATATAATATATGTAATATGAAACTCTATTTTTTTTATTACATGAAAATCATTACATAGTATAACATAACGTGACGTAAACCCTGTTTGGGTTTGATTCGTACGTATATAGTTGAATATCTCACTTATTCGAGAATTATTCGAGATATTCCATTGTCTACTGTCTTGCTCCAAAATTGATATTTAACTGATATTTACCTGGAGATGCACATTCAAGGCAGATTTAAATAGTATCTGAACTATTTTTGTATGCATATATATATGGGGTGAGCAATGGAGGCCTAGTATAAAAGTTCACTCAATAATTTCAATCCAATCGCAGGCGGAAAGGTAGTATAGTTTGTATTTTATTTATACAAGGTGCAATGGAACTACGATCCTTCCCGCTACCGACAGAGTCTACCAACCATTACTATGAACTTTCAGTATGGGACCAACATCGAAAACGAACATGGAAAATTTACTTTTCCGTAGGTACTATTGAACTCTAACTAATCACTCACTTCATATGAGGGGTTAAACTTTTTTTAAATATACTTATTTCGATGTTGTTACTATACTGAAAGTTCATCGTAAACTCGTTCGGTACCGGGAAGGATCGTCGTTCCGTTCCACCCTGTACATGGAAACGCTATGTACGTATACATTAGGTACATACTTATTTTGATAAAATACAAAACAAGTGGCAAATCCAATATTGACAATAACAAAAGAAGGCTTAAAATATAATTTTATCAATCTGATCGACCCTCTACAGTCCGGCTCATTGGTTCTGTTGTCTCAGCTCAGCTGCTAAAGTGAGATAAGGGACCCTTTCTTTTAAGTATCCGATAGATATCCTTTAAAATAAATTGATATTCGGGTTTTCACGTAATATCAAACAAGGGTGTTTAAAGATGACAAGATAGACTATGAGATCATTGAAGAACTCATAAATTAAATTCATCGTCAGTATTTTTGGGATAGTTTCCTTCTTTAAACTGTCATAGTTTTCAAACAATAATACACATAATATAAAGGGATTGAATCGCGTAAAAAAAATTGCAATCCGAGAAAAACGGACCAGTGTAGCTATAGGTATCAACATCTGCGAACCTGGTCAAAGGAACTAATACTACCCTAAAGTAAAGATTGGAATAGTAACCTAACTAAACCAATAGCGTGACAACTAACTACGTTGATCTATTAATTTGTGCATGCAATATATTTTAGATTGCAGTTGTTTGTGGAGCTTTACTAATTACCTGCTGGCCGTGAGTTTTATTCATTTCTATATCTTGATTTGGCCAGAAAGCGAGATTTTCCCTGCAAAGTGCGTTGAAAATCTCACATTCAGCCAAGAGTGAAGTAAAATCTGTTAGCAACGACTAACCCGAAGTATAACTGTGTGTAAAAATGCCTAGAGATACTTGTTACGCCGGAAAATCGGTCCCGAAGTGATTAGTTCTCACAAGAGGGGGCTGTAATCGAGTATGTTTTGTCAATTAGGCTCCTCTCGGGGGACGCTAAATTCCCATTTGCTTTGGAGTTGTCTGTGTGATTATCCTTTTAGAAAGGGGCGGTAGGAATTTATAGTTTTCCGGGTAACTCCATTAGGGTGATCGATACTGAGGTACATTACGACTGCTTTTAGCGGGTACTGAAACAATGCTCGTTTCGCCGGGCACTGCTGTTTGAAAGAGCTGCCATTTTTTATTAACCATGTATTTACCGTTACTGAAAATCAGAAACTTTTTTGTGGGAACCGTTACAAGGGTCAAACTATGATCTAGGTTCTAGTAACCACAATTATTAAAATGGCGGAACTTTGAAAAATACACGTAGTACTTGTACAGATGTAATGCTTAATCCTTTGCCTTTGTACTTTTATTGAAATATCCGAAAATTTATTATTATAACATAACAATGAACTTCTATAATTATCCAAAATACTGAAATTGATTGATAGTACACCAAACGAAGGAAACTCAGAGGAAAAAACTCGTGTATAAGCGAATTTTGGCATAGTTGTAGGGAATGGTGTTTTAAACCACATACTAAAAGTACTGGTAGTTAGGGGTGGAGCTCACGAGGGGAGAGGGGGGTAAAGGTTCTTATTTTTAATTTTTCGTAAATAACTCGTAAACCGTGGCTTATAGCAAAAAACGTTCTAGTACATAAGTAATCTACATAAAATACTCTACAAAAAAGACATACGCATGTTTCCTCTGGCATCAATGTGTCATGAGATAAGAAAGCAAGAAGATGGACACTAAAGAAATAAACACATTTGTTTAAGTAGGTATGGCACATACAGAATGCTCGCGAGCATTCCAAAAGATTTTAATGCTCAATTCCTGACCATATTTAGAGTCTTTAATGTTATATAAAATTTCCTGGACTCAGCTTGGTTTCAGAGATAATCAACCTTTTTTTCGAAATAAGTTTTTCAACGTAACTCGTCACAAAACTTCTTTTTGATTAAAATGCTACCACAATGTGTTTTAATATTACCACACCTTTTGCTTGACAATGAAAAAATGGGAATAAACTTGAGGAAATAACCTGTCCCTAAAAAAATATTAAAAGAAATAATTTTATCAAATTGTTGTAATGATAAAAAGTATTGGAAATGTTAAAAAGTATGCAAATTCGCTTATACACGAGTTATTTCCCCCGATAGGCAACTTTTGGTCTTCGTTAGGTGGGCTATGAGACAAAAATATTAATTTGTCCGTATCCGTCAAAATACGATGGAAAAAGATTATGCACTAATTGGACAATATTTTATAAGATTACTAGAAGTTGAGCTTAATTTTTTAGACCTAAGTAACAGTTATATTGTCGTTAATATTGGTTTTTTTGCTTATAGCTCGAAAACGATACGTTGGATGGAAAACACATACAAGTGGGAATTAAATAAGGTAAATTCTGCGTCAAAGTGGCACCGTAATCTTCAAATTAAGTTAAGAAGCTCCGAGAGAAATTAAATTTTTAAAATAATCACTTAATAAAAAAATAATCACGCAAAATGCTTCATTCGGATCTAATTTCCTTATCCTATGAGTACATAAGTTTTTCAAAAACTCATTGGTACATACGAGTCGGGGATTATACAAAGTTATATTGCTGTCACTACGAGCCTGAGTGACCATTGCATTTAAGTTAACTGAAACCGAGACGTACATTTAGATTTTTCCTTAGAAAAACTATGGCTAAAGATTTTACGCCTGTAATTGGTTCATCAAATTATAAGAGCAATTGTTATAGACAAATCATTTGCTATACGCATATTTCGAGGCACAATATTATAAAGCGATAGATTAAACAATTAAATTAAAGTACTCACATGTATTGCAAATGAGCAAATAAGTAAATGTACATTATATTGAGGTAGAAAACTTTAAATTACTACTTTTGTCGTAGAAGTGCACTGATTGTTTATGGGGCGTAGTTATTTAAGATATTTTTCATTTTAACCAACACATTACATATGCCAAGTCATTTCATAAATATATTTTACACCTGTAAAATAAGTCACTTATTCTAAAACTTTGAGCAAATCTTATGTCTATTCATACGTTTAGTTCCCTACGTCTCAATATAAAATATTACACCCAAAGTCACTAGTAGTTGAGTTATTTATTCGATTACATTTATGTAGCATTTTTGTTTAAAGTGTCAAAAGAATAAAACCATTAAACATGTTACATCATGTTAATCTGACTGGGTAAACCAACTTTTTTACTTACGAATAGCTAAAAAAGTTTTTCTTTTACCGGCACACTCAAAAAGCTGTAGTCACTATGTGACTTAATAATGAGACACTAAAACCCTTACGAAACCCCAATAGTTTCGGAATCATTCAGGTACAGTGTATACAGGAGCAAACTTTGCACTCTGAACGTCCCAGCGGAGGTAATGACCCAAGTTTCGTGTTTTTCTTGGCGTCGCCTACTTTACTGCGATTTACCACTAGCCTCGGCTTTGTTTGAAGTTTGCTGTTGTGGTTATTTACAGAGGGGGACAACGGGTCACTAATGTAGGTTTGTAAAATATTAGCCAAACGAAACTTGATGTCAAGTAAACATTTAGAAAATCCACATCAGCGTGTTTTGCAAACTTTTATTGAAACCTTGACTGACTTACCAAACTTAATGGGCTGTCCCAGAAGTAAAGAGACAAGATTCGAATGAAAATATTTAATAAAAAAATCTTACGAACCACTACTATTTACGTTTATTTAAATTTACAATTTCATTTTATTTGCTACTTTATATGAAATCTGCTTAAGCAACGCCTCTGTAGCCAATTTTTCTAAGGTTGATGGCTACTAGTCTCATTACAGCTTTTCGAGATCTAGCTGCCACAATTTTAGCCAATTTAGTCCATCTATGCTTAAATCCAGTCAATGATTTGGGTTTTTCTGTTTGTTTTTTATATTATCGTTTACATAAAGGTCAATAAGCTTCAATACCAGGAGCTTGGGGAACATTTGGGGCGTTGTTATGTTTTTGTATAAAATTATACCTGCAGCCTCTAGTTGTTGAGTGACTTCCTTGGCGTAGTGGCATGACGCCATATCCGGCCAGAATATAATTTCTTCCCTCGGGTAATGCTTATCTATGAACGAAATTTATCGCATTATCATACATTCTCTCAAATAAATACGTGCGTTCATAAAGCCTGTGCAAATATATGGTTAAGGCGTATGGCCATTTTGGTCTATGGCTTGCCAAACGAGATATTTATTGAAAAAATTGACCTTTGCTACAATTTTTTGCGAATATTCTACGGAGTCCCGTCGAGTCGCATGGTAGTATTGCTTCCTAGGAGTATCCGTGGGGTCCACGGTCACGTAAATCTCATCATCAATTATAAGAACTTCTTTCAGTGTTTTTTCATCCACTCTTCGGCATCCTCTTTTAACTCGCACTTCCTGGTCCTTAAAGTACTTAGGAGCTGATAGTTTGGCAAATGCTTTAAGCTTTTAGGTCGCATGTTTTAATACGAGCTATACTTGACTTCGATATTTTCGATTTATCCGCAGCAGCTCTAATAGAAATCGAAGGATTCCGTTCATACACTTTTTTTACTTTATTTATGTTCATAGCTAAGGAAATAATACATTTTTTCCAGGAATCTTCTTGAAAATATATTCATGCGATTCTTCAAAACGCTTTATAATTCGATACAAAATAGTTCTCCTTACTCCCTCTGAAGAAAAATTACAAATCGTGTCCGTTTTTCCATGACATTCATAATTCTGAACAACTCTTTAGCAAATACTTCGTGATCAGCTCTTTTTATTATTAAAATTACAATAATACAATCGTATTTCCCGCTAAATTTTACAGATTTGAGACATATGGTGGCCTTGGCAGTTATTTTTCTCAAGAAAATAAAAATATTTGTAAATAGTTCGAAATTTGAAATTTGTCTCTTTACTTCTGGGACAGCCTTTATTAAGAGATTTATTGACTACTTGCACCGGGTAACATAAGATGAGAAAAAAAACAGGAATATGCTCAGGGTAGGCCACCGCAGCTAATCAAAAACAGCTCGGCCACTTACATAAAAAAGTATGCATGATTTTTTTATATTTTTTGTTCATAATAGAGGGGAGGGACATATTTTTTTTTATATTCTGGGACGTTCTCCCCCAAAATATTGAGTTAAGGAAAAAACTTTCTTTTGGGACCTTGATTCTTTTTAAAGGATTTATTCACACTGTAGGATTTCAGTAAAATAAAATAACACCTCCACTTTACGTGTAGGTAGTAGTTACGTAGACACGTGTAGGTTTACGTATTCTACCACTTTGTCGACACAACTAATATTTTCAATTTATTAACAACGTACATATTATACTGCATTTTAGTAGGTACTAAAATTATTTTATACTGACAACCTCATTACTATCAATAGCAAAGAACAAGTTCATGCAACCAACTTCAAATGAGAGCGGAGAGTGAATTTAGCAACTTTTCCAAATGCTAAGTGAAGAAAACTTTAACTCAGCGATGTCCAACTGTTGGCTCATATAAAATGTTTATCCTATGATAGTAATAGTTTATACGAAAAATATACCAATAATAATAATATGAATGAGACCATCCGCAGCAAAACCTAAATAACCGATATAGCTGTCCGAATCGCCAAACTGAAGTGGCAGTGAGCGGGGCTCATTGCGCGTAGAACCCACCGCCGTTGGAGCGGGAAGGTTCTCAAGTGGTTGCTACCTACCGGAAGATGCAGCGTGGACTGATGACCTGGTGAAGGTCGCAGGAGTCCACTGGCACTGTAGGACCGGTCGCTGTGGCAATCTTTGGGAGAAGCCTATGTTCAGCAGTGAACGTCTTTCGGCTGATATGATGATGATGAATAATAATCTACTCACTAAGATGCAATAATTAAAGCCTTATACATTTATGTCCCTGAAATACTTGGCAAAAAACTCTGGCGACTGAAGAGTAAATGTATGATATTGTGGTCTCTGTTACTCTTGTTAAAACCAAATAGGAGTAAAAAGGTAGCAGTATGTAATCACGAGATATTTTGGCAAGTGTAACAATAATCGAAGTTGAGAAAGTTGAGAACCACTGCTTTAGTTGGAGTAGTGTTGAACCGCACCAAGGCTAATTTAGGAAGTTGTTGATAGAGTTATTGAAAAGTTTCTGAACGTAACAAACCGAGACAGAACTTCATATATCTCACTAGCGGTCTGACCCGAGCTTGAAACCTCATATTTTCTGTTATTTTGTTAGCTATTTGACTGGTATATAAGTATAATTTTAATCGAAATGGATTAATATTTCTTGTACAGCGTGGAATCAAGGAATCCGGTCGACTTTTACTATTAATAATTGGTCCTTCTTTTTAGTAAGTTTGTATTATTTTAGTTGCACCGCCCACAATCTCTCTGCTTTTCCTAAAGGTTGACTTGAAGAGAATGCCTTATGGCATTAAGTCCGCCTTTTGTACATCAAGTTTTATTTTGTGCAATAAAGGTTAAATAAGTAAATAAATAAATAAATAAATTATTTAATTAAACTTTGGAACATAATAATTATATAATGTGGTATAACACGCATACGCATAAATTTCGAGATTATTCATTATTTGTATATGTGTAATCATCACAACTAGTAGCAGTAGGATACTTTCTTCCAAATACATGTCTTTGTGCTAATGTGTGTGATCGGTTCAGATGATTCGACAGAGCCACGCTGTTGTGTCACCTAAACCTATTTAATGTTTTTTTTTTCTCTGTGTCTGTGTATTTTTATTTGTATCTCTTTTAATTTTAGTTTCATGACGCATTGGTGTAAACTGTAATGTCGTGTAAACTTTTGTTTCAATAAATAAATAAATAAAATCGATGTGACAAACAGTACAAAAGTTGATTGACCCTAACATGTCCACGTTAAATGGTGTTAAATAAAAATACTAAAACATTTCACCATAAATAATTCACTAGAGTGCAATACAGGTTTCCGTCGTGACCAATTATAAATGAAACAATTATTTTAATGGAGCACGCCAGTCTCTTTAATTACCATTGATTTAACAAAGCTAGACATATACAGTGTATTGCCGTCATGCAGGCTTTATTGAAACCGACCAATGCAGACTCTTAACTAAGCCATTACTTTATTTAAACCTAAAATTAATGAACTTTCCAAAAAATGTTGAATGAGTCATTCAAAATTAATAGCATTGCAATAGTGAATCAGCAGCGCTGAGTGGGTAGGCCCCCCACAAGGTGGACTGATGACCTGGTGAAGGTCGCAGGAGTTCGCTGGATGCGAGTGGCTCATGACCGGTCATTGTGGCAATCTTTGGGGGAGGCCACTAATAACACTTTCTAATGCGTTGCATATTTCTATTTCATAAAACAAGATACTATCATACATTTATATCTATTTGAAACATATGAACCGACAGCATTTGGCAAGAGTTGTATTATTCAAAGCTTATTATTTTAATTAAGAAGAAAAAAAAACAATTATTAGTGTGAAAATACCTTTGATACAAAGTGCACTGTTGAATACAAAAAAAAATCTAAGTTACTCTTTATAATAAAATTTGGGACCAACTAAAGTCTATGAACAAAAACGCCAATTTTATAGGTAATGACCCAATATAAGCATAACTTTATTCCATTTCTAACCTAAACTGAATGGTTTATCAATAGCATCCCGATAATTCCCTAAAATTGATGACGAGCATCATATAGTGACAACTGATATACGTTCAACATGAGCGTTATCGCCTGCCATTTCCCGCATTTGCAAAGCTAATACACCTATACATTTATGAGTGTTTGCGAGGGACAGTGCGTTGACCCCTATGTGGCAGAATCAATGGAATGAAGGTTGCTACTGCGTTTGCAGTGCAATTACGAGTATTTTATTTAAAGCTGTTTCTCCTCTAATTTGCCTTTCGTGTGTATTCATATTATTAAACTTTATTACTAGATGCATGAAGATAAATATGGAATCTATAAATTTGAGATCGATTAATACGATTAAGCGATTTAAACAGTATATTTTTCATGTCTATTTTTCATACAACTTATAAATTATGGTCAAATTATTCCTCAAACGTATTTGATTGTATACATATATACACATAAAATCATAATAATGATGCATGGAAATAAATTAGTGTTCGAAATAGAAGCCCTATTTAGGTACCTATTTTCGTATTTTGTTATATAAACTTTCGTGTCTAGTCCATCAACAAAATATTAGATTTATTGACACCTTAATTTGAAATACATTTTGAAAGTGGGAGCATTTATCTACCTACATAGATAACTAGATAATAATGACTCATGACCAGTTATTGCAAGCTTTGCACTCTACACAATTTCATAGTGGGAGCTGAAAACCTAAAAAATATTATTGATAATGGAAACCCGAAACAACGATAAATTGTACGGCTTAGAATTTATCTAACCGTTATAAATGAAATTATTATACGCTGAACCACTTTACTTATATAATAATAAACAAACCTTCATATCTAAAGTACCTATCTAAACCTCACTTATAATGCAAGTATCGTATTCTCAGCAAGAAACGTGCCGACGCTGTCACAAGCTAATTCAGTCTGACATTTTTAAATAGAAAATATTTGCTTCTTTATTGGATAACCGACCAAGAATTTAATTCGAGAGGCTAGATTTTATATAATACGTATTGGTATATCCACGAAGGAAGCCGAGGTAAACAATTTGATACCACGCTTCAATCTACGTAGATGATCGTTATGAACAGTCAATGGTCTATAATGAAATTCCCAGCCACGTCAGGTATCGCAGATTGCGTCCAATATGCCCTGTAGGAGTGCATGAACCGTACATCTATTCCGTATATTGTAAAAACACCAGAGTACGGAGGCACTTCCCATCAAGCAACTCTGCCTTATGTCAACGTGGTTAGGAGTGCGAAAGAGGTGCGACAGATCTCAATATGTTGGTGGCGTATCATCGGTGTATTGCATGCAATTTCTTGCGCCTGCAGGCAACGAAATGACATGCGGGACGCTTCGTGTTATATCGATGCCAATAATGTTGCGTCCCTCGGCACCCTCGACGCATGGAAGTCGAAT
Source organism: Thaumatotibia leucotreta (assembly GCA_025490895.1). Taxonomy (NCBI): domain Eukaryota; kingdom Metazoa; phylum Arthropoda; class Insecta; order Lepidoptera; family Tortricidae; genus Thaumatotibia; species Thaumatotibia leucotreta. The sequence goes on from JALPQI010023371.1 coordinate 11,559, forward strand.
ATAGGACAATAAAGATTTTTGATTTTTGTTTTTGTAGGATTTGAAACATTGCTTTGTTTGACACTTTATAACAAAGAAAACTATGAACGGCATTGACGCGCTTAAAAAATAATGTTCTAGGAAATTTGTTAAGGTGCATTCAGACCAAACGAACATTCGCTATTCTAACCCTCCATTCTACGAAATTCGATCGTTACACAAAACGTGATTGGTTGATTTCGTAGAGCGGGGGATAGAACAGCGAATGCTCTTTTGGTCTGAATGCACCTTTAGATTTTAATTAAGTTCGTAGACGTAAATTGGCGAGTACCTACATGTTTTTAAGGATAGACATTAAAAAAATGTACATAAATAGTTAAGGCATAAACAAAAATCACGATCACGTCAATTGTGCGTTATATTACGAAAGTTAGTCATACATTGTGCATCAAGGGAGGTAAGTACGGAATTACTAACGAGAGTGTTAGAAGCCCGACGCCGTAGGCGGAGGGCTTTTAATGACTCGAGTTAGTATTCCGCTTACCGACCGTGATGCATACAATGTTTTTCATCACACTTGCGGACAAAAAAATAAGTTTTAAGACAAAATATTATTATATGACGTACTGACATGTCTATTACTCCCTAGGGAATATCACTTTTCTATTACTCCCGCTACGCATGCAAGCAATGGCGCGCTTAGACAGCAAGTGTGATGAAAATCATATTATGTACTCTGTCCAATAACCTTTAGCAGTTGAAAAAGGCGTAATATAAAAAAAACGTAGCCGCCTTTTGTTGATTGCTCATAAAAAAAATTTAATACTTATATCACCTATTTTCACAGCCAAAAGATGTAACACAAAATTTAACTTTACAATACAACAATTGTGACTTTAAATCTCGTTTTAAATATGTAATTTTTTTAAAAGGATGCACGTAAGGTAAGAAGTTGATCAACATTACGGAATATTTCTGTTCTAAAAATCAATGAGCTACATTAAGGTGCGACCACACCGCAGCTTAAAAAACGGTCACGATACGAAATCGCAGTGACGCGTCGTATGCGTACCGTTTTTGACGCATGCTCCCCAAACCGCTGCTCAAAATACGCTGACGGTACGGAATCGCAGTGACGTGCTTCATGCGAATCTTTTTTGACGCAAACCTTCCAAACCGGTGCTTAAAATACACTGCGTCAAAATCATGCTTCAGATACCAACAATCACAGCAACATGTGTACGTCATCTGATGAGGCAGAAGCTCTTCTATTAGCATTAGAAGCTGATGAGAATAACAGATTGGTTATTTTTTAATTATTTAACTTTTCTGAGTATTTGTAAAAGTGTAATAAGTAACATTTTTATTTTAAAATTTTCATACTCCGAGGCGGATCCTTTTTCAAAAGCATGACAGATACTGCTAGTGAATTTTCCTTTAGTTTGATGATTTAATTTCAAATATGAAGTACATTATTTGTAAGGTATGAGAAATAAATGTTAGCTAAACCTTGGTAATAATTTTGCATTATGTATATTTATGTTATAGGGTTCCGTCTGTCTCATCATCAGCCAATTGACGTCCACTGCTGGACATAGGCCTCCCCCAATCCGTCTGTCTATTGATCTGTAATAGTGTATTTTCCGTGAGGTTGTAGAAAAAATTGAGCTTAAAAAATGTATCGTACATATACAAAATCCTCAAGTATAATCCTTTCGACTTTCGACTTGACCCGACTTTTTGGTGTCAGTTTTCTAAAGTAAACTTACTGTCCATATATATATACTTTTTTGTTCACCTAACAGTTATTGGGAAAAAATAAAAATGTCAATCATTTGCCACGAAGACATTAGTTAATAGTAGACCTAAGAAGTTTCGTAGGTAGAATCGACTTATTTGTTTTTCATCATTGTATCAATAGTGACACAGTAGTGGAACATAATTAGCGGAATATATGAAAATCGAAGAAGAATAACATTAAAATTATTATTAATAACAAAACACATTTAAAGGATAGTATTAAAAAAAAATGCCGTGTGGTGCCGGCTTAAGAATGTCATCACCCCTTTTCCACCCGTGGGTGTCGTAGAAATCTGACTAAAGAAAAAGCCCTAAAATTTGCTAAAAGTGGCACATGGAATTTATTAGTTTCGTATGCTCTGACTCCTGTTGGGAATACAGGTGACTATGTATGTATGTGTATATTTAAAATAACATAAGAATACTGATTTGCACAACTAATCATTCAAATTTAAGTAAAACAAAACAAGGTTTTGTCTTTTTTTGCGTTCAGATTATTTGATGTGCTGATCAGTATTTTTGGATGGTCGGTTTAATGTTTTCCTTTTTTTAAAGGTATGTCTAGAATCTGATAATCTCTATGTAAAAAACGTAGTGTTACCGACAATAACCGAGAAACCCCGACTCGCAAATCTTTGCGTAAAAAATGCTACATTTACGAAACAGTTGCGTCTTTTACGTCACCGGTGTGGTGTCTCCCATAAGATCTCCGTGTGCTTATTTCTTGCGATTTTTACGCAGATCAATTTACGGTGCGTCAGCGTATTTTAAGCAGCGGTGTGTGGAGCATGCGTCAAAAACGGTACGCATACGACGCGTCACAGCGTCAGCGTATTTTAAGCTGCGGTCTGGTCGCACCTTTATATGATATGCCTTCAAATTATCTTTGACGCATTTTACTTAACCGTTAAAGACTATTTAATTTTGAATTGAATATCTATTCCTTAGTTATCTATATAAACCAAAACCTAAAATAAAATATATATCAAAACAAAATAAATCTAAAAGCAAACCGCACAAGTTTTAAAGCGCTCACCCGGAATGAGATATTTGCTCTGAAAGTTTTTCTAAAAAAAAACTCGGAGTCGAGCTCGTCTCGCGAAAGTTGAAATATCCCAAGGAACTTTTGTATGAACCGGCCGCGTTCAATCCTCTACAGACCACTAAATATATAACAAGAATAGAGGGCGCAGGTATCTAAGTCTACGTGACGTTAAAATTTACCGACCACGAATTGTTTAGAGTATCTTTCCCCAAGTTTTAAATTCTATTTCGCTTTGGATCGAAGTGACCACCTTCTTTCGTGAGACCACTTTGGGTTTTATACTATAATAATTTTCATTTTTTTGTTTCATATAATGGAGAAATAATGATTTGACTCGTATATTCTAGAAAAATCTTAACTATTCATCTATTCACATTCACATATTACAAAGTAAGAATTATATCACGTGATTTATATATTTCTATTGAAGATCTAATAAAAAAAACACAAAATGATAACAATTACGGACATTATGTGTGTCTCATACTACAGCAACATTGTATGTAAAGAAATAATTATAACAATAAGTATACAAAACTTGTCATTGCTGTTAAACAAAGTGTTTTATCTTAAAATAAAGTTGTAGTAAAGGCGCAATTCCTTGATAATCCCATTTAAAAGTTTTTTGGTTCAGAAGTGAAGATACACTATAAATTATAACTTATTTAAAACAACCGCAATCATTTAACTCTCTTGAACTAAAAACAACCTATGTCAAATAGTCATGTTTTAGTCTTTTACCAGATAATTTATAACAAGCATACACCCAACTTTCTGGGTTAAACGCGTAAGTAATACTAAATGAAAAGTTATGCCACCCTTAGGGTATGAGCCTAGTTCGCTATTTACCTTAAGAGGTTTTATATTATGTACATTAAAATTTAAACGAATACATATACAACTCTTTTTTTACCAATTAAAATTAGATGAGGAGTTTCGGAAAGGCTAGATTTAATGTAGGTTACAACATTATAACAATATAAGGGTATCTACAATCGACAAACAATACTTTGCGGCTTGCTAAGTTAAGATACGTATATGTTATTTAGGTTATGACTTAATAAAACACATTTTTTGTATGGCCATCGAACCACCGTAATATTACGGGGTTCGATGTCTATTTAGACAGGCACGTGACATTAAAAAGAGAATATTTTAAAAGGTCTGCGGTCACACACACAGGATAAAGTGCTCAAGATTTTATTAACTTAGAAGATTTATTATAGCCCTTTTAGCGGAGTTATCCACGAGGCCATAAATTCTATTTTACCTTTACTAAGCGGTTTATCGGACGTCCATTCTGAACGCAAATTAAGGTCCGATTAGGACACTCCAATACGATATATTAACTCGGTAGGTACTGAGAAATTTCATGATGTTATACAACCGCACTTTGGCACAGGATAATGATCCCGAAATGACCCATAAACGTTTAAAGATAAACGTTGGTTTATTTATTACTATAGTCATTCAACAATCTTATGAAACAGTTAAACACGCGTTTAGTCGCTTCGTATTGCGTTTTATTTTAATGTTGATGTATCTCGCATAAAATTGAATTGGGAGAGTATCGCTCTCACGATAAAGCTCCAATAGAGTAGGTACGTCTTCACTTGAGAAATTTGATATTTTCACATACGTACCTTCAGTTTAAACATTTAGTTCATCAATTTTGCAACAATATTGAGACTTATCCTTAACGTGCCAGTAGGCATTTACTTAGTCTTAGTGATGTTCCTATTACCGTTTTATGATACCTTTCTTCCAGAATGCTTTTTGCAGTATTTGACAGTTCTTAACTTGAATTTTAAGTCTTCTTCTTCTTCTTTGTCCTGGCTTTTATCCCACTTTACTTGGGGTCAGCCCTCCTAGTACTTTGCGCCACATAGCATGGTTGTGGGTTGTCTCCAATACTGCATTGACAGTTTTCAGGTCATTTTTTATTGTCTGCGTCCAGGTTGCGGGCGGTCGCCCAGGGCCACGCTTTCCCTCTTCTATGGCAAGTACTCCTTTATGGTCATCCTCCCGTCTCATAACATGGCCGTACCAACGCAGTTGGGCTTCTCTCTTTTTGTCCTGGATGCAAGCAACTTTAAAGGTTCCCCGGACATACTCATTTCTTATTTTGTCCAAACAGGTGACTCCACCAGACTTGAAACTTGAATTTTAAATGATTCTATAAATTCTTCTCAATCATTTTATATCAAAACTGAAATAATGAAATGTCTATTTTTCATCAATTAACTTATTAACGATAACACGTGTTAATCCCGACTTATTAAATAAATTAATCATTTCAAAACATCATTTATTTGTGTGAATAAATATCATAGACACAAACACAAATAGGTACTTATCAACTAGACAACAAGTCGTGTAGGTATTAACAGGAATATTTTCACAAAGCAAGATTCTTTTTTTCTTTAATTAAATAAATAATTTAGAATCTTTGCCATAGAACGATTAAATAAGTTAGGATTTTTATAATATTGAATAAAATACCAAACCATAATTCAAACTGTTGTTCTACTCTGCATTCTAATATCCGCTTAAGTAGGTACATAGAATAAAATAAATATTATTGACTTGTTTATTTGTTCCTGAGTGGTAATTCGTCTTATGTAAATTGTGATTACCTACTTAAAGATTAAGGTCCAGTCATATAGGTATTCCCATTCTGGTGCAAGATATGTACCTACTCATTATTACCTATCTAAAACGTGTTAGTATTTTTGCTGGTAGCTAACTATTTCATAATTACTCTGCTATCGATTAAAAATTTATTTTTGTACCTATTTTGCTGTAATTCTATGGTATGGGGTATCGTTTTGGGAGACTTTAAAAAGAATAAAGGTCTCAAAAGAAAGATTTTTTATCGGAGATAACCACTCCCTTTTTAACTAACTTTGGTCCTTAGGTCCAACAAATATGCAATAAAGCGTGAATAGTGGACTTATAAATAGATTACTTTAAAATAAAACTATTTCGAACATAATCAATCAAACCGTTTTAGAAATCCCAGTACTGAGCATGGCCCGTCATGCTCTTGGCCGGTTTTTATTGTTTTGCTTACTTATCTCCTGTTGGTTATTTTTAAAGAGGTGGATATATAAATCAGTACTTACCCACCATGACCACCAGAAATACATGTGCCCGAGACTATTTGCATAAGCAAATACTCTCCAACGTTTTTAAATAGAAAATACTTCCATCTTATGGGATAACCAAGAATGTAATCTCGAAGCCTGGCTAGATTCTACGAAATCTGTATTGGTATTCGTACTTATTACGTAGAAAGCCGAACAATTTGATGCCCCGCTTCATATTCATAATGTGATCGTTGTATAGTCAATGGACTATTATGAAATTCTCTGCCACGTCAGGTACCTGTCACAGATTGCGTCCAATATGCCTTGTAGAAGTGCACGAATGGTTTAACCATAATTATTATACGGAATCCGCGAATCGACCTCTCCGTAAAGGGAGTATCTACGGCATCGTAAGACTGAAACATAAATTATCGAAATCAGTAAGGTCTACGCTACGAACAAATAAAACATGGAAGCCGCACGCCATACTAAATTGCCTTTCAAAAACGGTCCTGAATTTTAGTTGACAAGTGTCACTCCCTCTTCAAAGCATCACGGTAATGAATTTCAATATCAACCTATAAAAACTTAAACCGCCATTTAAAAATAGTTGTGATTGGTCCATCAAAGTTTTGATTGGCTAAATTCATTGTGCATTTGTCAAAGGTGTTGCGCCGACATATGCGCGGTGTTAAGAAAAGCGCTATGTCCTGCCCATCTGGCACAATTGAACAATTGTTCTTGGGGGCATTTTTGGGCTGGCGTTAGACGTCCATGTTATATATGGTCGCAGGGTCTACGTGATGGGCCCATCGGTGTACTACTACCTCCAGGCCTAGCCAATATGCCATTCTGCAATCGTATACGATAAACGATAAGTCACGTGACCGTAATAATGTATGAAATGGTCACGTGACTTTTCGTACGAATCTGTCATTCTCATACATTTATTACTTATCGCTTATCGTATACGATTGCAGAATGGCATCTTGGCTAGGCCTACTGCTTTGCTATTCTCTTATTCACACATTCGACGCTGCGTTCGTCAACGAGCTCGACGACGAGACAGCCTTCACTTCGACGTAGAGCGCAGCGCTGCGAAAAACGGTATTCACTAACGTAGAACATCTCGTCATCGAACTGTAGGCGGTAAATCTCGACGCAGTGTAGTTCCAGCTCACGCCGCATTCGTCGCCGAGCGCTAGTGTCGTTTAAAGTGCATTAGTGAATACCATTTTTAGGCTCGATGCTGCCGCAGCGCTGACACAGCGCTGTTAGCAAGGCGGTTTCCTTAGTGAATAACACTGCTGAGCCTGTCAGAGACGCAGCTTCCACCGCAGTATTTAAGGCCAGACTACGCAAGTGGCTTCTCGACCTAACCTTTTACAGTGTGGGTGATTTTCAACCGGTTTCAAGAAAAGTTTTTAATTTCGACTGTATGTTTTTTGTCATGTTTGTTACCTCAGAAGTTCTGACTGGGGTGAAATGATTTTGGTGTTTTTTTTTTATTTGAAAGCTGATGCTCACCGGTAGGTCCCATTTAAATTTGATCTAGTTCTGGTAATGGCGTCCATGAAAAAGCCATTTCATAAATTTGCATTAGGCATGTGCACAACAAATGGACGAATAAATTAATATCACGCTGTGATCGGTTTTTAATTTGGTGATTATCTTGAGCTATTGATTACTTGTTAACTTGTAACATTGGTGTTATAAATAAATATTTCGAGGGTTGGGTGGTCAAACCCGATAAGTCGAGCAAACCTGTTTTTAAAATACGAACTATATGACATTGACGTGAAGTTATTATTTCAATGAAAAAATATCTCGACTTATCGGGTTTGACCACTCAACCCTCGATTTGTATTTTGTATACATACATATACAAAACTGTAAAGCAGTAATACCGTGTAAAACAAAATAGGTCCAGGATGCGTTGCCAAGGTGAGGATCGCTAACGAAATGCAACCTTTGTCGCAATAATAATAAAGAGAGACACAGAGATGATACAACTTCGATACACTACTAAGTGATAGTGATTGGCACCTTTGCTGATAAATATACTGTTTAATTCCAATTAGGTAAGTACTTCGATGAGACATGCTACGACAAAATGATAAAAACTCAAATATCAACCTTCAGAAATCAAGGTGCCCACGAGGAAGGGGAAAGATTTTAATCTCATGAGTCTAAAAGAACCAAAATTTTTATTAAATGACACTAGGTCACATACGCAAAAAAACAGTACATTGTTGTAGAGGCTGGAAAGTAAGCAATAGATGAACGAGTTAGTTCAAGTTCAAAGGCCGACCCTCGGGGAGGCCTTCGATAGTACGAGTTCATCTATTGCACTTTTCGCCGAGGCTAAACAGCTTTTCACGGCTACTGAGAGGAAATAAAACACATTCTTGTAATTAAAAAAAATACATTTTAATTTGTTGTGGCTGAACGCCATGATCCTGTGACACAAAAAAAAAAGTTACAAGCAGTACGAGAAAAAAATTCTGAAATAATTTTCAAAACGTCATATCTACCTATGAAATCCGTGTTTAGATACGAACTTTTACTTTAGGTTCAACATTGTTGTACTGTTCGTGACGTTCATAGATGTACAGCTGTCAAAATTTGACAGCTACACAACTATAAGCAACTTTCCGTACTGTGTTTAGTCAAACAATCACCACATTTACGAACAGTGACGTGAAAAAAGTTATTTTTTTATTTGTCATAATTTTGCGAAGATTTAGAAGGTTGTGAATTATTATTTTTAAACTAAACAATTAAATACCTTTTTCGAGGTGGATGTCCCTGTCAGACTAATGATGCAATTGAAGTGACAGATATGAATGATCAAAATTTACGTATTTCTTAGTTTGCGGTAGTAGGCTACCAGGCTCCAGACTGAGCCGTGGTGAATGCAG
>JALPQI010023372.1:0-17131 GCA_025490895.1 Thaumatotibia leucotreta
GAACATCGATAGAGAATAGATACCTAATGTTGAAGTAAAAATCACGAAGTAACATTTAGGTCGTATCGTTAGGATTCCCGTAGGTAAGGTATATTGAATAGATTAGTGTTATAATTAGGTATAAAACTTGAAACATGACCAATGAGCAAAATTAAAAAATATAACTCAAAGAACCAAGCTGCAAAGTAAGTAAGCTGAATTTAATTTCCATTAGTACGTGTTTAATGGTTTTTTGTCAGACCAACTCGATCATCACCTCATGTGTGATGTCATCTGCTGCCCTTATACAGCCCAGTATTACAACCATACCCAAATAAAACCATAACCGTTCATTACAGTCTCATAAAAAGCGGTTACTTAACAAATAATCAACCGAAATGTCAACGGCTGGAATTACGCACTCGCTGTCCATACAACCATACATGAAGAAACGAATTTGTAGGCCAGCAGGTGACAGACAGCACCCAAATTAGCATTGCCACTGAGAAAATTTTACGACCACTTTATCTGTTGCTCGATAAAGGTGAAAATCCTGTTTTTATGAATTACCCAAGTCCATCGGTTCTTGCCTGCGGCAAGATTAATGTGTAACAAGAAGATCTTATGCGTGACTGGTGCTCGAAGGGATATATGTTGTTTTGGAGTGGAAGCAACATGGTGTTACTTCGTTGCGCCAATGCTCCAGGGCGCGGCGAAGTATTTACAGACTCATAATTACTTCGAAAGTTGCAAATTGGGTACCTATTTTTTATCGATAACTTTTCTTACATAATGTATTGATTTTTTCCCTGATAGGTGGTCAAGTATCTACTAATTTCTAAACTGAACATTCTAGTGCTTTCTCCATCAAAATCATTGACTCGTGAAATAGAAACTTGCGTATTGGCCGTCCGTTGCGCAGGTTATAAAGCAGTAATATCGTCTGGTATCTGGCCCGTGACCAAAGATTGAAATAATCCGGTTGGCACACTTCGAGAGCATTATATAGTTTATTTTTAATCGATGAATGGTATTCGAGTTTTATAATCGACCTGCGAAATTATTCAGAAGCTATCAGGCACGGTTCAGTGAGAAAATTCATTTCACTGTTGATAACTAGGTACTATAACTAGATTGGTAGCACGATCGTGTTCATTGACCAGCAGAGCGGTGGGTCTCTGCTATAGCTTAGGCAAAAAGGAAACAACGTATAGGTGAAAAACTTAAGAAAGTCACCTGCTGTATGTGTGAGTCACGTATTCGAATAGAGAACACATGTTTAAAATTAGTACACAAACAAAACAAACGCCTATTCGAACACATTACTCACACATACAACAGGTGACTTTCTTAAGTTTTTCACCTATACTTATGTTTAATTTTATTTATTGGATAATTCATAAACGTGCTAGCTATAGATTAGACAAATGACCCTGCACGATAAGCGCATGATTGGTGCGACAGTATGTCGCCGCGAAATAGACTTGCTGTCTTTTACTTTGTTAATAAAAGAGGGACGGATACGGATAGTCTATCTCGCTGCGAGATACTGTGGCTTTCATTATGTGCAAACCCAACTGGTAGATAAGAAGTCACTCAATTTCCTCAATAAAAAGCCTATTTAATGACTGACAGTTTCGGAAAAAAGGAGAAAACCTAAAGGTTAACTGCCGACAACGACAACATTGCACGATAGTGTGTCACAAATGTCACAACAATTTTCGCAGTCGCAGTGTGCTTTTTGTCAGTTTCTTTGACGTGTCTAAATGCCAATAGTTTTATTTGTTCAACCATTTACTTATGACAAGAATTATAATACACACAATAACTTTAAACATGTCTAAAATAAACATGTATGATTTATTGTCCGTATCAGTATTGTATCGTTGTGTCTCTGAATCTGAATATCGAAAATTTTCAAATTTTCAGCGTCCTACTTTTAAGTTTGAAAAATCCATCAATGAATTCGGGAATTCAACATTTTGAACAATATAATCTCTGTCACTAGATTTTTTTGAGAGTGATAGAAAACCTTACTAAGGTTGTGATCACAGAGATTATTAATTTTGACCTAACCTATTTTTCAGCATTTTAAATTTTATATTTTTGACTATTCTCAAAGGAACCTATTGTTGAAATTTTACAGATTTCATGTTATTTCCTTACTTTTGCATGCTTTTAATCAAATGCACTGATGATCTTTTATGTACACCCATTTTCTACAAATAAAATATTATTATTATTATTTATTTATTATTATATTATTTACATGTGTTGATGCAAATAAAATGTTTGAAGTTTGATTACCTACTTAAAAATTGAGATTAAGCGTAAAAAATCGACTTTTGTCTCCGTCATATTTTGGTATAATTGGAATGATAGACATACCCCCTTATTCATAAACTTCTCTTAACTTAGCAAGCCGCTAAGTACTGTTTGTCCGTTTCGGTCTTATAGACATATTGATAAGCCCGAAAGAGACAAACAATACTTAGCGACTTGCTAACTTAAAGGTGCGTTCAAACTAAAAGAGCATTCGCTGTTCTAACCTCCCACTCTACGAAATTCGATCGGTACACAAAACGTGATTGGTTGATTTCGTAGAACGGGCGCTAGAACAACGAAATGCTCTATTGGTTTAAACGCACCTTAGGGTGCATTCAGACCAAACGAGCATTCGCTATTCTAGTCCCCACTTTACGAAATCAACGAATCACGTTTTGTGTAACGATCGAATTTCGTAGAGTAGGGGGTTAGAATAGCGAATGCTAGTTTGGTCTGAATGCACCTTTAGGAGACGTTTATTAAGGGGAATAGGCTTTTATTTCTATGTTCGCAGACTTGAATCGGCGCGTGACCCGGCGAGCCGGCGCGTCACGCCGCATTTCATTGTCAAGTCTGCGGGCAATGTCAGCGGCAGTAATTAATCGTTGCGAAACAGTTTCAGACGTTGATGAAACCATTTGTTGTCTTTTTACTATTCCTCAAGGTTACGTTTTGGCTAATACGCATTTAGAGAATGATTTGTCAATTTGGAATTTATACGAGTTTTTATATCGAATGTTTAGAGTTGTCGACCGATAAGATGTCAATTGACGATAAATAGTCAGTTCGGTGTATTACAACCTAGACGTCATTTTGTCAGCCTGTCTTATTAATCTTGTCATAATAATATATATTATACCTAAGAAGTATCTACGCTATAAAGTGCTTCTCATCTCATCTCTTTGTCGCATTTTTGGAAACCCGTGTTCGCATAAAATGGCACTCTTGTTTATTTTATCCTGTATGATAAAATAACGATTGCTTTCACTATTTTTGTGAGTGGTAAGCGCAAGAGAGGCAATTTTTGATTTATTATTTATACATAACCTAGCAGTCTTACAAAATAATTTTTCAAAACCACTTTTTTTTCTTTTTGTTTAGTCTAAGATAAGATAAGACTTAAATTTTTTGGTACCTACATTCCTTGTGTTGTTGAATTGTTTTTTTTACTTTTTTTGTAGGCATTTGGAGAATAAAACATTTTTATTTTTATTCTTATGCTAACTTTTTATTGCGAAGTATCAAACAACCAAGAACGAAAACTAAGTACGTATTCAGATCGAACGATTCCTATCTAGGACTCAATAGCTATATAGAAATAGCCTGTAACAATGAACTCTAAATAAATCTTCAATCTTTCATTGTTTAAAATCGTAGGCAGACCCGTGGGTAGAGTTTGTTCGGAAACAGAAGGCATGTGACATGATGTACAGTCGTCATCAGGGTCGCGTTTTATAAAGTTACATTACAATTTCGCTGTTAGCCTCTCTAACGCACCCACGTATTGGCTAGGAAGAGAGGCAAACAGCGAAATTGAAAATTGTAACTTTATAAAACGTGACACGCTGATGTATCAAAGCGGCCAAAGGGGCTCACTAATAGCTGAGCAGGCTTCTATTTTAGTAGTAGTAGTAGTAAGCACTAAGCACTTTATTGTACATAAGACAAAATTGGACACAATCATAAAAAGTAAGGGATCTCTTCCAGCTAACCTTAGAGTTAGAGTAACTGAGTTGGAGAGTAAAATATTTATTTTTTTATTTTCTGCCGACTTCAAAAAAGGAGTAGGTTCTTAACTAAACTACGTCAGAACTTTCGACTGAGTGAACCGATTTTGATGATTCTTTTTTTTATTTGGAAGGTGATGCTTATTGATCCCATTTTATTTTTGTCCAGTTCTATGGTTTTCTCCAGCGGCCCTACCGCGGGAAACGAAATTCGTCTATTTCGAGGATTTGTCTCTCTCACTCTAATGACGCCTTCGTTTGAGTGACAGAAAAATCCTCGAAATTCCTCGAGTTCCTAAGTTAAGTACTTAGGGTGCTTCTTATTTTTGAAATTTTGTAGGCTAAATTGCAAAAATAAGCACCCTACTGTACATGTTCAAATATTTTTGAACACAATGGCTGCTCCAGTATATCTGATGGTTACTGTACGGGTGTGCTGCTAGAAGCCTATAGTTTCTGAACATAGTCTATTATATGTCGAAGTGGAAGCCTTGATCTGCCGAAGGATTAAGAAACTATCAGACAGAACCAATTGTTTGCTAATTACATTCTAAATCATGTTCGCGATGCTGTGAACTGTTTTTGTGTCATTGCCTTGTTAGATTAAAATAATGGAATGATTTCGTTTTATTATTATATAAAAAGTTTAGTATTGTGAGAGCTATAATAATTTATTTTACGGCTTATATTATGTTTCACGGTTTTATAACACTCGAGATTACTATTGTGAAAAATTCTTCTTTTCGGGCTTTAAATTAAGGCTTAAATAACAACTAAAATATCGAGGGGCCGCACATAGTGTGCCACTAAGAGGGATAGACATAGTCACCTACTACTAAGAAGAAAGTGCCACACAGGCACTTAGTGACGTATTCAACGCATTTGTCTGGCACTTACATTTAGCATCTAATGCACACACACACAAAAAATAGTGGCACAGTGATAAGGACGGACGATTATCGTTCCTTTTCACTTCCACTAGTAAAAAGTTTCATAAGACCATCCCTTTCGTTCTTGCTATTATTATAACGTTGTCAAATCCATATTAATCCTACATTCATGGCACATATTAAATAGCACCTATTTTTTATTATATTTATTTATTAATCATCATCATCAGCCTATCTCAACCCACTGCTTGACATAGAGGATGTGGACATAGGCTTCTCCTAATTAGACTATTAGGAGGAAATACCTACCTAGACTCAATTCAAATTATTTACAAAATTTTGTACCCGAAGCCTTGGATTGGAGGATACTCGTCATCCCGAGGAAAACATTGAAACTGTTTTTTATAATCAGATAATATCACTATATTTGTTACACTCTGTATTGCAATATGTACAAGTTCAAAACCATATTCACTTGGGAATTTGTACGATAAGGTAAGGATGACCACTATTTTGTTATATTCTGTATTAAGGCCAAATTGACTCTGAAAGGACTAAGGATTGAACTCGGAAAGTTTAAGCTACTTCAAAAGAGGAGGAGAAAAGAGGAGGTTTTCAATTCGACTGATATTTTTTGGTTTGTAGGTACGTCATCGTCACTCGATATTTCCGAAAATCGTCAACCAATTTTTTTTATCATACGGCCCCCACATGTTGGCATCAAGTTCAGGCCTGATAATGGAATCTTAATATAGAAATCGGTTTAAAGTAGAATTACTTATATTTTGTTTATTTGATGATTATGATTATGCTACATTCTGTATAAGGCTAAGTTGAGATCTTGGGAAGTTGAAATCAATTGTTATCTTATCTGTTGTGACTGTGGACGTCTTATTGGTGTTTTACGTGCTTCATTTGTGTCAAGACTAGCGGTGTTTGCCGCCATTGCAGAAACGCCACCACAACAATGTGCGATGTGTTGCAACTATGCAACTAGGTTTACACACTCAAATAAGTACTCAATTTTACTCCTGTTTTGGGGTACCAATGTTATTGTAGGAAGTTTTATGAGATGAAAATTTGAAAATATTTTGCTAGTGTAATGTGTAGACGGCCATTGTTCTAAACACAACTCGAGGGGAATTTAATATGTTTATATTTATTTTTATTATTAATTTGCTTTTATCGTAATCTATAATTTTAACTCATTGTATTTGTATGTAATTTGACATTAAGAATATATACAATTTAACTTCAAACATTTTATTTTTCTGTATATAATTATTTAGTTTCTTGTACTAAAATTATTATGACAAAATGTATCAAACAATGGAATAAACTCCTGGTTATAGGCAATGAATTAGTTATTATACTCATTATTGAACTTAACTTGAGTTTACTGCACCAAATACTGTTTGGCGCAAAGGTTGATTTGGTAGAGAAAGCTCTCAGAGTACTTCAGACATCAAGTCCGCTATTTAAACTTATTTTTCATCACACTTGCTGTCTAAGCGTGCCATTGCTTGCGCGCGTAGCGGGAGTAATAGAAAAGTGAAATTCCCTAGGGAGTAATAGAAATGTCAGTACGTCATTTAATAATATTATGTCTTAAAACTTATTTTTTGGTTAGCAAGTGTGATGAAAAACATTGTATGCATCACGGTCGGTAAGCGGAATACTAACTCGAGTCATAAAAGCCCTCCGCCTAACGGCGTCGGGCTTCTAACACGCTCGTTAGTAATTCCGTACTTACCTCCCTTGATGCACAATGTACTATTATTCTTGGTTGTCCAATAAAGCGCAAATAAACATTTATAATATCCACAGGAACGACACAATATTCTCACCAGACATAATAAATAAGAGCATCACACCACGGACACGTGCGGCGTCGCGTGTGGATGCGACATTATCTCGGGTTTCACTTTCGACGGTTGTGTAACCGCGACTTATGGAGAGACGGGTTTGCCGCAGTACTGCGTAAACAGTAGTTTCAGATTATAGTCTGGCACAGACAGTAGAATAATCGCCAATATAAAAAATGAACTTGAAACGATTTCTCCAAGATCCCATGATAAACAATCTCGGGGTTATACCGGTTCGATAGAAAAATCGGTTCACACAGAGATATCGCATAAAGCGACAATTACACTACGTTGTTCGTGAATCCAGGGGGGGGGGGGGCGTAATACTACCATATCATAGGTCAGTGCTACCCCCCCTCAACGAAGTCCTGGATCCGCGAGTGGCTTAAAGCGGTCGCCGAATCAAAGTCATAACATTTTAGCTCAATCAGTAATCGGAGTCTAATTTGATTAACTACAAAAGTAACAGACGTGAAATCATAAAGAAAAGCTTGTGAAAAGGCAACAGGACAGGGACGATATGAACCGTTTTTCTAGATGATGTGATGTTAAACTAATGAAACTACAAATTAGAATCGTCCTAGTTTTCTTTATATGTACAAAATGGTCAAACAATAAGGGTTCCCTTTGACGTTTTGGCACTGAGAATATTTAAGTCCCCTAGGAGGCTTTTAGAAATTTCAGAAAATAAAGGTCATTCTTTGAAGAACTTACTGTTTATTTCTTAAAAAAAACCCTACTGGTCTTATTTTAACTCCTCAAGTATCTCTGGCAGCAGGAATGTACTCCTTTTTTCGCCACTAGGGCCTGTATAAGCAAAATGTGTATAAATTTCCAGTAGAGCGGTTACTCCAGTATTTTACGCACGGGTTCCGTGATAGCTTAGAAAGCAGTTTTGGCACGGAATTACATGTTGCGTCTGTTCGACTAGTCTATGAATATTCATAAAGGTATATTATTATACGCCTTATTTAGATCGGTTTGTATTTAAATGGTATAAGTGTTTTAGCTTCTGGGCAAGACCGAAATTGCAAATGGAGTTTACTTGTGAATGCTCAGAAATAGAAATAGAAATAACTTTATTCGTAACATACACAAAAATCACAATGTACAGCAACGAAAAATAATTTTACGTGTATGCTACGAAATGGCCTCATCTCAGCAAATGTGTGATTGTTTCAATATTAGATTACTAAAATGAAAATAAACGTGAGCATTTTTAGTAAAACGTGCCATTTTATCGCTGATCTTAAGGACGCTTAGACTGTTGAAGCGTGTAGCTAATTCCGTCCATATAGTCAGCAACAAAGTGGGGGTGCGCCAAAGTATTTATAAAATTGCAACTTAGATTATTGGAACTCCGAAAATTTTTCTTATACAATTTAACTTCATAATGATCGGTATTTAGAATAATCTTTGTTCATAATCATCATCACATAGAATTATTTATGTTCATAATATTGTTTTTCATTCATATTTTTAGTACTAACTTTTATGTTTATATAATTTTTCACTATACTTATTTTATGCTATATATTCTAATGTTATAGGTATTTATTTTTATCTGTACTGGTTTTATGTATGAATTATTTTTGTTTAATTAAATATAAATCGTACTATTACTGTAAACTAGCTACCTGCACAAATCAGGTTGTGGCAGAGTAGGTACTGTACTAAACGGGTTCCCTCTAAACTTTTTTTGTCCGAAACGCTTAGGACATAACAGACTTGGTATAATCTATTTTGGCATCAACTTAATGAGACAGAAACATCACTTGGCTTAAATAACAATATTTTTAATATTATTTTGTCCGAAACTATCTTGGCATATCATTAAGTACGCCGAGTGTTATAAGACAGAAATTAGATTTGCATTTTTTTTTGGGCATGTAGCCACATGTTCGAAACTTGCCTTTTTCGTCAGGCAAAATTTGCTGTGAGGGTGAAAATTTCTGCAGTGAGCGAGCGAAGCGAGCGAACAAAACCTTCCGGGGCAGATCCGACACGGACAGGTTAGGTTAGAAGACTAAGGCGGGAGCTTTGTTCCCGCCTTAATCTTCGAGGTTATTTTTTTTTAGCAACCTAGAAAGTACTCAGCTCAGTAACACAGTAAGTAACGTATAGAATATTACTACTACCTCGATTATATTGAGAGGTTGTAATTATTCCTTCTCTGTTATGCTAAAACAAATTATGCCGGTACTTTTTATGCACATCCAGATTATGCTTCATCATAAATAGGAGCATCGAAATTATGCTCGAATAATATTCGAACAACTCGAAATCCGCCACAAAGAAATAAATATGCTAAAGTTGAGTATGTCACAACAGTTTCTGCACAAAGCCCATTATGACTACATAGTTTATGTTATTCATAAAAGAATTATACCACAACAGAGTGAACCTAATGGGAGAATGTTTATAAATAAACAATTTATTTCAAATAACTTTATGAGTATAGATTAATCTACTTGACGACTTTAGGAGGATAAAATTTCGAAATAAAAATCGTTATGAACATTGTAGGTAGAAGTATAATTTTTAGTAAGAAAAAAAGTATGAGAAAAATTTTTCGGAGTAATGATGATTATGAGTAAAAAACGGTATTAGTAAAAATATTCGAAGAAAAAATTGTATAAGTGCCAATATGGACCCACAAAGTGGGAAGTTTTACTTAAAACGTCCACAAATGAATAAGTTTTTCACTTTCTTGACTGTTGTATTTGTATTGTATTGTGTTCTGGCCATTTTTCGTAACTCGATATGAAACGTGCGTTTTCGTGGTTCGCTGGCCTAATTAAATAGGTACCTAATTTGTGGTAACTTCAAGCACACCCGTGAATTTCTTCGTAGATGCATGCAGGTTCTCTCACGATGTTTTGATTTATGAAGCACTTGTGAATATCAAATGATATTTCGTACATAAGTTGTTGAAGAACTCATTGGTACGAGCAGGGGATTCAACCCACGATTGCGTAGAAGCCGTGCGTTTTACCAATCGACCACAAGCTCTATGTCACAACTATAATAATATATTGACTACAATTTTTTTCCTACATTTACACTCCATTTAGGTACATTACGCTTTAACTGTACCTACTCCACAATTAATTTAAATGTGATCAATTGATCATATAAAGGTAGCAAATTTCTGTCTTCATTTTAGAATAAGAACAAATTACATCAGGTTGACATAATAATTACCACGTTACATATCACGTCATACTATGACAAGGTCACATCGAAGTAGTAATTAAACCCAAATGGTCCAAATCGATTGCAAACCGATGGTATCTGGTGCACGAATCCGGTTTGTTGGATCTGGCCACGAATGTACATGTGCTTAATGTACTCTACAGTATGACATACTCCACATGTGCTGGTAATACGCCTACCACATGTGTCTGAACAAGTTTCTTTCAAAAAATACTACAAAACTTTACAAGCATACAATTCTACAAAATTGACAACAATTTGTATAGAAATTTATACAATTTTGTACAATTGTACGCTTGTAATTTTTTTTTCTTAACTAGTGCGGAAAAGTAGTCTTTGTGCGTAAATTTCTCTTTTTAAGGCACTTGTTATGAAAAAAGTCGTTCGATAAACGCTTAAAAACTTCTTTTTAACTCAGATGATTGTCGCCCTCGTTTCACTCGGGCTCCAACTTTCACCCTAGTAGAAAAAAAATTTTTTTGCTCTTGCATCGAAATGTACTATTGTGAGATAGGCCACTGTTTGGTATGAACTTTCGAACGTCGATATCACAATCTGTATTAATTTTACCTAATTCAGATATTATCACATCACCATTATAGACGTTGATTATTATTACGATGAGTCTATCGAGCCCTGATATGGTTACGTCCTTTTTTCCCCAAACTAGTAGGTACTTGCGACCAACTTTCGGTTTCATCATAAGGCTCTGTTAAATCACTATACCTACGAGTATTCATTGTCACCCGGCTGATACATGTATAAATATTGCAGCACTATCGGATGGGAATATCTGCTTCGAAATTTAGTTCTAAGTTTCCCCCCGCACAGATAAAAAGGATATCTTTGTTTGAGAAAACATATATTCTAACAGCCGTATTCATAAAAAGTTAGAGGACTGTTGAAGGGTCCTTCAGAGACGGATGTCAAAAAACGTTATTCATAAACGTCAAATAGCGCTAATCAGTCCCTCAACAGTTCATTATCTCATGCTCAAGTTACGAGCTCGTGCACCCTACTTTATCTCCTCATTAAGCCTTATTTTACAAGATGGCGGCCAGAATATCGAACAGCTGTTTTTGACATGAGCGCAAGTCGAGATGTTTTTAACTGGATCCGCGCCTGGCCGAAGGTTTGAGCTAATCAGCCAAGTTTTTCTTATTCTTGATTATACATTCACATGCATTGATTTTTACGATAGACTCTTTTGCAATGTAAAATAAGAGTAACAACATATAGCTACAGCTACAAAAAGTATGTCAGTGGTTAAAAAAGCTTTTATGCAACTGTCGTCATGCGTAGAAATACATATTATCTAATTTAACCTATACACGGTGCAGAAAATTCCTTCAGACTCATAAGTGGTGAAGTCGCCATCAGATATAAATATTGAGAAAATGAATGTACTTACGTGAACCAATTTCCGTGACAGTATATTTAACAGCAGCCGATTAAAAATGCCGTGTGGTGACGGCAGTATGAATACCTACATTTGTCACCACCCCAACTCTTTGTGTGGGTGTCGTAAAAGTCGAATAAGGACTATTATTTGATAGAAGATTGATGATGGGCAGCAACGTCATCATAGTGGACACGTTACTGCGATCGCCAACCCGCTTGGCGTCGCATTATGGCGATTATGGGCATTTACCTCCTAATGCGTCTATACGCACAGTTAATAGGAGAGGCCTACGAGCAGTGGACTGAAATAGGCTGATGATGTGTGTGTGAATAAAAAATATCTAGGTTCTTCGAGAGGCATACAAGCACACCAACTTAGCAGTTATTATTAGCTATGGTACTTACATATAGCTCTATATTGGAGCATTTAACTAACCAGAGAACACAATAAACAGTCATACAGTATGCTCATATGCTTTGGTAGAAAAGAAAGCCTGTCAATGGTCACTCCAGTTGGTTGAATCCTCTACTAAGGGGATTTAAATAGGCAATCAAAGAAACTTGCATGTAATAAAAAATAATATATATTGAAAGTCAAAAAATTTAACAATCCAGTGAATGAAATATAACTATGACAATAATACTCGTAGAATAATTCATTCTGTCCATGACATTCTCATGCTCCCTGCATTTTTGATCAGGATTTTATGCAGCTGTATGGAATCTCTACAGCAGTTGTATCAGCTGTCAGCTGTGCACATTCTGACTTCAAATTCTGAAATTAAAAACAACTGATTAGAGTATATAGTTGCATTTTGATATTGTTAACTTGTGCCTGTTAAGGCAAAACTAATAAACCTTATTTTGAATACATAATGCCTAGCTTTTTAATTGAATTATGCACAATATACATCCATTGTACAATGAGCAAAAATAATACAGCCAAATCAATGTTCAGGAAATTTAATTTAAAAAAATGTACCTAAATTATTAACCAAAATTTAATTTCGTATAAATTCGTCATCAATCTGATTACAAAAGTAATAAACAAAAATTCCCTTTCAAGTTCTTGTACTTATTCCCAAAGACCATGACCACTGGTTAGAAATTGATACTTACTGTTTCGACACTAGTGCTTCTGCCAGTTGGACGGCCAGAGGCTACCCCTCATGTTACTCCACGGGCTGGGGCTTCTTGGTCTAAATTCTGACTTATTTGCCGGTGAAGTTCCTATTTCAATCTGAAAAATTACATACATGTAAATGATCAAATGTTAGATATGCCTTATGTATGATATGATAACTTTCCATGTAGCTTTTCATCTATTAGCTACATTTCAAGGATTATAAAGCAACCATAATTATTATTATTTATTATCTATAAAATTTTATTAAAAATTTATTTGTTATGTTGCATAAATGCAATCCTGTCTTAACCCATGATAGGGCACAGGTCTCAAAAACAACCACCACTGTGACAGTCTTTTTGTTGTATTTTTTTCTTAAGCATAATTTTTTGTACTACAGGATGGATAGAGGCTTGAATCCAGGATTGTTTTGAGTCTTGCCTGTTAAAGGGTTAACTATCTTCCCTTACACCCATGAAACATCAAATTAAAGTATAAATATAACTATTATAGGTGCTATATTTTGGATATTATGTTGAAACCATCTACCACTTTTTCATATAGTTGCAATTTCAATGTACATACTTGATTAGAACATTAAACCTACAGTCATTACTTTTTGATTTAGCACAAATGAACATGTATGCATGTATGTATGAAATGTAGGTATGCAAAGTAAGGAAGTGTCTCACAGAAAAACAAATATAATAGCCTACCAATATACAATAATAACCTCAAAACTCGATGCACATACCTACACATGAATACAAACAATGACTTACCGCGTTTTTATTTTCCATCCAAAACACTTTCTTTTGCTAATTCTTGTAGCAACATGCGTAATAAAAATCGTTGAAAAGTTACAAGTAATAATTTCATAAACTTGTTATAAGTCCGTACAGAGCATAATTAAATCACATGTTTTTTATGTATCTTATCTTCTACGGTCCAATTTTCATTTCGTATCCTTGAATTCACTTTTAAGAATGAAAAACATCTTAAAATCGCAAGTCGTAACATAAAGTTTGCAATTTCCACTAACATAACAAATAACAATGGCGCCATCCGATCATAAGCTGTCAAATTAAAAAAAAAGTAGTGATGTGCTTACATTTTTGAGCCATATTTGTCAAGACGGCAACATAACAAATCCAATCGGTAAATTAACGGCTTATTAGTTAATATAGGTTTAGTGAGCGTTTATGAATCAACATTTAGATAAACAGTTCATTAGGCTTAATCAATGTATTAGTTAATGAACAGATCAAACCTCCATTAAGGAATTTTTATGAATACGGCTGTTAGCCTATTTACTGGAATCAAATCAAAAACATATTATCTTAAAATATATTTGTACCAGTCTGACTGTAGCATTTCTCAGTTGAAAAATTCATTTTTCTTCAATTATATTCTGGTTTCAAGAGTAAAATGCTTATTATAAGATATATGGGCGTTATGCCCAAGATCACTGATTTGTCTTATAACAAAAAGTCATAAAATGTTTAATTCAAGAAAATTTTCTGTTTGCAAGATACAAATTCTTGATTGTTGTGACATTGTTTTAGTTTGATTTCATGTTTTCTTATTTGAAGTAATTGTGATTCTTGAAGTAAAGTAAACTAATTTTAAAGCAATTAGATAAAGCAATCTTATTTTGATTTTTGTTTATTTGTATTCAAGTTATACTATCTTGGTATAAAAAGCAAATACTGAGAGTAAATTAATCTGTTTTTAAGAAAATATTTTTTTACGGCTATAGGGAGAGGATCATATTCTTAGATTAAAAATATTTGCTTAGCATTGAAGAAATTTGTTTTAGTTGAAGTGACCTGTTTTTACCGTGCGATCAAACGTATTACGGTAGGACCGGTCATTGTGGCAATCTTTGGGGAAGGCCTGTGTTCAGCAGTCGTCTTTCGGCTGATATGATGATGATGATAATGATCATCATGCGATCGGGTGCTAGAAACTAGGAACGAAGGCGAGGTAGAAAACGCTTCAACTTCGGTAAGTGTGGACCCTACGGCACACCTATGCACGTGGTCAGTTAGAACACAGGCTGTAGCTATTAATTTATTCACATATATCGGTTAAATGTAACTACACATACCAGGTGTTAATTTTATATGAATTATACCGTATATCATATCATGGGACATTCTAACACAAATCGACCTAGTTCCACGGGCACGGTAAGCTCAATTATGCCTTGCGGTGTATAAGTGACGATATAAATAATAGATAATGTATACACCTATGAATACATGGAGAGTAATCATGATTGAAGAATAAATATTATTGTGGTAACTGTCCAGAGCTGCCCTCGCCGGGATTCGAACCCAGGACCTCCAGCTTCGCAGGCAGGGCCACTGCCGACTTACCTACAGGGGCCATCAAATATACACATTATACACGTATTATCAACGTGTTACGGTAGGTTTTATTCTGATGTGTAATAATTTATACAGCAATATAGCATACATGCTAAATTACACGATTAGGTCTAATCTATGTTACGTGTTTTCTTGAACTTATATTTTAAGTTATAATGTATTCTCTAGTCCGAGATCCGGCTACATTTTTGCACAAGTCATCCAACATTATGTAACCGTCATTAATATAATATATTGTCGCATGTTTGCAGTGACGAACATTAAATTGTTCTGAATTGCTGTCTATTATTATATTATACAGATCTTAAAGTATTATTAAATTACATACCTACTGTAGGAACAGATGTAAAAAGCACTTGTAAACGTAGTGTACAGTCAAAGAAACCTGAATAAAATACTAGTACACCTGTCAGATAAATGTTAAATGTTCTTCTCTTATACCTGGGGAAAAGGATAGTGATAATTTTATCTGCCGGATAAATATATCCGCGGGAAGAGTGAAACAGGCCGAGTGACACTCGATTTGTCATAAAAGCAAAAGTAATAATACATAGTCATACAAAAGCTCGTACGCCCGTTGATGTCTTTACTATGGCTGAAAAAAAAAATATATGAAGTAATATTTTGTTAGCTTATTTTGAATACATGAAATAATTCGTAATTGCTTTCGGAAAGAGTATTTAAATATCAAGGAATGTAATTACAACTATAAATATTATTGTGTTCTTCGGAAACGTAGCAAGTGCTTTTAGAACCTGTAAAAATAATCGTAAGTGAAGTAAATAAATAAAATAAAAAATACCGATGGTGCCTATATAAAATATCCTTTGCTTAAATGTATTTATTTATCGAAGACTTTATTGTTTATAAACTCTCTTGTCAAATTGCATAAGTTGTTCGTTGAGACAACTTGTATGCGATTTCTTCTACAAATATATTATTATACTACAGATACTCCTCTTATTATTAATCTGTCTAAATATCTATACTATTAGCAAAAGGTCAGTTTGTATGTTACATAACTGTAGTACATAAACATGTACCCAACTGACGGGTCACTGACCCTCATCTCGACCTTTGTGCGACTAAACCTGCCTCAGTCAAATCAATGATCTTTATTCCTATGACTTACGGTTTAAAATCGTGTACCAATTATATTGTGTCACAGCTTAGATTTGCAACATCATAATTTCATTGTTATTATGAATAGTTCCTTATGTTAATTGTATAAGAACTAATTTGTAATGAATTGAAAAAGTAGTTCAAAAGTTAATGAAGCTATCATAGACTTTAACTAATTAATTAATTAGTTGTTTAGGTACCTACCGTTATAAATGTAAAGGGTTAAGTGATTGATTATGATTATACTCTGTTTGGTTTGGTGTTTAAAAAAAGGTAAACAATCTTGGAGTTTTTTTTTTTTAAACTACGGGTATAAAATAAGTTTTAGCAAATATACATAATATAACAAGGAAATACAGTGATTTACATTGTTTTTGATTCATTAAGTATCTAGTTTGGATTTTTATATGCCTTTTTCAATAAAAAGATACTACAAGATTGTTTACCTTTTTTTAAACACCAAACCAAACAGAGTTTACGTATACCAATTATCAGTAGAATCAAAAAAATATGTAAACAAACTTAAAAACTTGTATTATTCCATAATCACGCACTTTTAGAACACAATATTGGTTTTAAATAAAATAATGGTGATCGATGGTCGAAACATGTCGAGCAATCATCGACTTAAATACGTGAGTAACCCGGTTGGATAATATTTTGACAAGCTTGAGTCTCACGTTAGTTATAATTGTAAAAGAATATTGGTTTTATTAAGAACTTAAAATCTTAAACTTTGAGTTCACATAAATTTTAGTTACAATTATTGATATTTATTAATATTAACGTAAAAATATATCTGCGAACGTGTTTCACGGTATGTGTCAAAGACGTCAAATGCTATGGAAAGTCGGCTACATTTGTTTACCTTTATTTTATTCTGTTGACGAATGGTTTAGTTACAAAATCATATTTTAATGTAAAGGATGGCCATTTTTATTAGCATGTAGTGACTTTTGAGCTGTCTGAAATCGACCCTCGTTATCATTTAGCATTATGCAATGAATATACATAGAACTTTTAGACCGTACTTAGTGTATACTCACTGCGGATGGATTTCGACATCATTTATTAACATTTAAAATTT
>JALPQI010023373.1:0-16489 GCA_025490895.1 Thaumatotibia leucotreta
TATTGCTAATGTTGCTAAGCAATATTGCAATATTTGCAAGCTATTGTATCTTCCGTCGACGACCTTGACGCGGCAGACACGAAGATTGATAATCGCTCGTTAGACCGCTTTATCACCCTAATTTGAAAAGTTGTATGACGGTTGGAAACATAATGCGTTTAGACCTTTTCGGCTTCGCAAGGTCGTACACATCGATTATCAATTTGAATACAGCCCCCGAGACAAATTGCGAGTAAAACTATGATAACAAGCTAACTAGTCAGGGGTGAAATATTAGGGCCTTTTGGAATTTACACGCTCGCTGTATGAGCTTATTTTAGTGAAAATAATGACAAATTTTAAGTACTAAGTCAACAAATAAAACGTAACTAAATATTTGAATTACTACATGACTCATTTGTAGAAAGAAATTATTTCATATATGTACTCGTATAAGTACATTTTTTATTAAAGTGACTAATAAAAGTGTTGACTGCAATTTTTGAACTACTCTTACCGGTCCAACGAGGTAAATTGGAATCAAATTGTTTTTAAAATGACATGCTTTACTATGTAATTTCCTACTTACAAGCTGCTCAAAATATACGTAACAGCATGGTATTATGAAAAAATTGACTTTATTACGGAAGTATTCGCCGTCAGTAACTGCCTTGATCAAATAAAAAATTAACTTGCCGAGGGTGACCGTTGCGCGGACAAATTGTTCCGATGTTCAACTCGTGACCTCGAAACGATGAAATCATATGTGACTATCAACTTCACAGTTCCTTATGACGTTATTTGCCGAAGGGTATAAATTGCCGCCGGTGGTGAAATCATATGTCCAAACACATTAATTTCCTCGATTTGCGTTTTTATCGGATATCGAAAGATATGGGGCGGACATAACGTAACGTTTGTTGTAAATCATGTTATAGAGTGGTCTATACCATACAGTGGTCATACTCATCATGATTAATTTATAAAATAAAATACAACCTACATTCTTCAGATTTGATTTGATTCAGGAACCTATTAATCAATATCGGTGTAAGCTACCATTTTTATGTCACTCTAGTAAAATTACCAATAAAACAAAATGATTAAAATTGAATATGGAACCTGTAACTCCAAGCTTCTAATGTCAGTTGCAATTTGATGGATAGACAATATTACACCTTAAGTAGTAGATTATAAGAATTAAAATACTGACAATGCATTTTTCCAATGTACTGTTAAGTTGGGTGATCAGCACCCGGCTCGGCTCAGACTTGTGATCCAACACAAGTCCTTTTCTTGGAATTTCCCTCAAATTATAAAATCAATTAGGTAGAGACGGCACGAGTAAGGCTGGGGTTTTTTAATCTACCGTGGGTGGCTTACAAGATACCCACATCATTGTTATTTATGAACTTTAATAATCTCGCCTTTATTCAAATTAGACGGAATAAGATTTTCAAAAAAATAGATCGGTGTACTCGTATACGTAGGTATAATAGGTATATTTATATTTTCTGAAGCCCTAAATCATACAATATTAGCTTATGTATGTATGTACCTATGTGTATGTACATGTAACAATAAATCTTTAGCTTTGTTTTGATTATATAGGAACCGCCGTTTACAATCTAAAACTAATATAAAAGAGAAGTAGCAAGATTGATTAAGGAATCAATAAACAGAATCTAATAACAGTGATTCAATTAACTTCGTTTCAACAAAATTATTCATCGTCGAGATTTTATAAAATTCGCCGTCACGCTCGAACAGTCAAAAACAATACTTATTCAAATGAAACAAAAAGCAATTAACGGAGGAGATATCCCTCCGTCCTCGGAGGATACGAGAGAAGATTATTGAAAAAATAATTAATAAATATTTATGGGAGGCCACCTGAGGAACGGCGACACTGGGACTCATCTTTATCCAGTGCTCGAGTACGCATCTGCAGCGGTACGGGAAAGCGGTTTATTACAAATGCAAAATTTTCCATTCATATTCAAAATTTTATATCCCAATGTGGCCGGGAGAGCTAATTTATTCCAGGGGACCGGCTAAGGAGACGTCCCGGCGCCTCGCGTCTTGGGGAGGATTAGGGAAGGGTTGAATGCTGCGAAATTGACAGGTGCCTGTCAAAAATTACAATTAATAATAATTGAGACAATTGCGGTCGTAGCTGTGGACGAGGAGGCTGGAG
This sequence comes from Thaumatotibia leucotreta, assembly GCA_025490895.1. NCBI lineage: Eukaryota > Metazoa > Arthropoda > Insecta > Lepidoptera > Tortricidae > Thaumatotibia > Thaumatotibia leucotreta. The sequence goes on from JALPQI010023373.1 coordinate 2,177, forward strand.
AATTATGTCTTTATTTGGCGATCCTTTGATACTTTATCCATCATTGGTACCTGTATAATTAATTAAACACCGAATAATCAATACAAATATTTTAAAACCTAGCGATTTTCAAGGTGCGTACATTTCACAGATTTCCACATTTCAATATTATTAAAGCATCGTATTTACTTGTAGAACAATTGGAGCCCATATTACGAGAGCTATATTTACGAGCCCACCGTCATCAATCTGCGGCGCCCGCGGTCCTTCAGTCACCATAAGTTACAAAAGAGTGTATATTCACAAATTTCTGAAAGCACCTTTATTATGAACTCGTTAGAGTGCAGCATCCTGTGGTGACCTAATCGGCGGGTAAGAGAGTAAACCGCTCTTACAGCGGATTACCGTTCAGTGCTGTAAAACGTGTGATTGATGCTCGCTGTCTCTGATCATTTTGTTCACAAAATGGTTGAAATTTTTGACCAAACCTGCGTGTTGATTCTGGGGTATTATGAAATTATACAGATAATAATTTTTATTACATTACACACATTTATCATTAAGTAGGTACTAATTGCAGAAAAGATGATTGAACAATTGTATTATGACTTTTAAGACAAAATATTTTAGTTGCAATTTTATTAGATTTGTCTTAGAGAAAATAGTACTTAAATTTTTAAGCTTCCCTTGTGACATGTTGTTGTATGCGTGGCTTCAAATCAAGTGAGTGCCAAATCTTGTGAATCGACCTATATCTCTGTCGTTGTCCCGTATAGGCCTCCAAATATATTTAAATTAAGAAATATATTTAACTGACAGATATTTTGTTTACACATTTATTGCTGAATGAATTTCTTTGATAAAATAATTAATCGTTTGGATCAAACCTTAAAAGGGAAATGGAAATTAAAAGCAACGGAACCTAAGAATTCAACTTTTACACCAATTACGTTGTGCTCAACATATTTTCAAACGTCTTTCTACAGCTATTCGAGTCCTATGATACCTGTTTTACGATTTCCTACGCCTTTAAATGTCGCTAATGAAGATTTAATGTCGTTGCAACAAATTAAGGCGGCAACCAGGTGAATGTTAATGTTGCATTAAGGGTTACATTCTAAGGACGTGATATGCCCATTAAGTCATAAACTTCGTGACAGATTATATTAATGTTCCGTTTTGATGTTCAGTAATATAGGAGTACGTTATACGGTCTGTAAATGCACCATTACTTATGCGATCTTAATACCTCTACTTCGATTTGCTGTGTAAACTTTTATCCCTGTGTACACCTGATAGAAAACAAATGTCGATACGACAAGGAATACTAGATTACATGCCAAGGCCGTTTAAGTGGGAAATGTCTCGGAGGACGTGTAATTGTAGGCCGAGGCGAAGCAGAGGCTGACAAACATGTGATCCGAAGCTTTCCCATTTAACAGCCGAGGTGTGTATGTAATTTTTCTTTATGATTAGTAAATGTTATTTATTACTAGTTACGTGTTATTTATTAATATATGCATTAGCTGAAATGGTTTTTAAGTTAAGATTTTTTTGTATATTTACTGAGCAGTAATGTAAGTAGTTGTAACTACTAGTATTGTTGGTTATGACTTATGACACTTATGACGGTTTCCTATATCCGATTTTTAACCGACTTCAAAAAAAGGAGGAGGTTCTCAATTCGACTGAATTTTTTTTTTTTTTTTTTTTTGTTGTATGTATGTTACCTGATATCTCCGAGAATAGTGAACCGATTCTAAAATTTCTTTTTGTGATCGAACGTGTATTACCCCGAGATGGTCCCATTGGCACCAAGTTGGGGTCTGATGATGGGATCCTGGAGAAATCGAGGGATCTCTTCAAATGTTATAGGTACATGTATGGCGCTTTTGGTAATTTTCATTCATTTACAAGAATTTGCATTCAGAAAGTAGGATTTGAGGAAACCAATGATGGAAACAAATCGAGAATCTTGGAGAAACCGGTTGAAGTCGGTTTTTTAAATTTTTAATTTGGTGATTATAAATCTACATGACAAAGAGAGTTTATCTCGAGTTTGCATTACCTTCATTGCGGGTCGAATTATTTTGTTATATTTTACCCAATTGCAATCCTAAGTAAAGGTTATCTAATTGTACTTTTTATGTAGTATTTCTAACCCCCGATATCGGCTCGAATTAAATTTATTTTCATCACACTTGCTGTCTAAGCGCGCCATTGCTTGCGTGCGTTGCGGGAGTAATAGAAAAGTGAAATTCCCTAGGGAGTAATAGAAATGTCAGTACGTCATTTCATAATATTATGTTTTAAAACTTATTTTTTATGTTTTAAAACTTGGCAAGTGTGATGAAAAACATTGTATGCATCACGGTAGGTAAGCGGAATACTAACTCGAGTCATAAAAGCCCTCCGCCTGCCGGCGTCGGGCTTCTAACACTCTCGTTAGTAATTCCATACTTACCTCCCTTGATGCACAATGTACTATTAAATAAACCTGACACAAATCGACCTAGTCCCACAAGCTCAATTAACGCTTGTGATGTGGGTACCAAACGACTACATAATTAATAGATAGATACGTTTATAGATACTAAAATACATAGACAGCCATGACCAAGGAATAAATATTTGTGATTAATAAGTACACAAATAATGCGCTCGCCGGAATTCGAACTTCCAGCTTCGTATGCAGTGTCACTACCAACTAGGCTACAGAGGCTCACAAATCGCTCAACAATTCCTCCCACGAGCAACCTTGCCAGCAGTGTTATTCACTAAGGAAACCGCCTTGCTATCAGCGCTGTGTCAGCGCTGCGGCAGCGTCGAGCCTAAAAATGGTATTCACTAATGCACTTTAAACGACACCGTAGTGAATACCGTTTTTCGCAGCGCTGCGCTCGACGTCGAAATGAAGGCTGTCTCGTCGTCGAGCTCGTTGATGAACGCAGCGTCGAATGTGTGAATAAGAGAATAGCATAGCTGCTCCGAACAGCCGTTTGGTAGAAGTTAATATTTTCCAAGCGAAATTGCGTACGGGAAATCATGATTAATACGTTAGACGAATGGAATGACCGATATGACCGGTACTTGGTCATGAAGAGGCAATACGGGTGAAAAATGCGCGCCATCAATAACGACCCTGGGCTGATTGATTCATGGGTTTGTGAATGGTGATTAATTGATATGACATGCGAATACGGTTGGTGGCTTTTTGTGCGGCTTCCGTGAGAATGTTAGGAATTGATTGATATGTAGATTAGATGAACGAAAGTGACGTTGGTGTCAATTTTGAATAATTGCAATATTTTATTTACAAAATCATAAATTTAACGATAAAGAGTAATTAAAAAATAGCGGAAAAATGGCTGTAAGTAATTTTGTTGTTTAAATTTTTAAGAATATGTTTGGCTGTAGCAGTTTTTCATAATATTTATTCTTTGATTTCATGCATTAACTATGCAAAACAATTCCCAGTAAAAAAGGGAGGCATGTTTCATTTACCGCACTAGAATAATCTTAATATATTATATTAATTATCTATAACTACAATACAACATAGTAGGTACCATAGTGGAATAACATTTCACACAATTTATCCACATTAAATATCAAATACCCAAATAAACCAAATCGCCACATGGAATTCATTATCCTGTTAACTTAAACGTGTATCGTATCAGCCATTACTGCATTGGCCATTTGACAGAGTGCCCTCGTTTGTAACTCAAGTGTGCCTACCATTGGCTTGCACCGTGAGTGTAACGCAGACTTACTCTCTGAACATCCCGCTCATACTCGCATATTGGTGCGAGCTAGAGGAATAAAAAGTAAGTTTCCGTTAAACTTATGGCGTTAGCTCATACGGTAAGCACACAGCTCCAGTGCGCTACATGCGTTTCAATGGTGCTGTTGATTTAACGGTTAGTGGCACTCTACAAATAGTTTCACTGTATGGGGTTCGTACCTTGTTATGATGCACTTATTGGTCCAAGCGAATGTAGTAAAAACAGTTGAAATTGGCTAGTTTAGAATACAGGTTGTTCGAAAAATTTTCATACATTTTTTGCGTTTTTTTTATCATAGTATTCAATGTAAAATCTGTTAATTAAGTACCTACTTATCCAAATATTATATTTGATTACATTATAGTATTTTATCCATATCTTGAACTGTTGTAAAATAATTTTAATTTAAATTTTTTTTGTGGAACCACACAAATTTTATAATACTCTTTTATTTGTGTGTTTTTGTAAGTAATAACAATACTATTTCTTATATAAAGAATATATATTATATATATTCGTATCCGCGACTACGAGAATTCGTATAAGACGCGTCTAGCTTTGCTTGCTCCTTACCTATACAATGTGGTCAAACGCGCCTAGCCTTATAACAGATTGCATATAGGTACCCGAGAAATTTAGGCAATAGCGCGAAAGCTGAGTACGCGGGTTCGAATCTATGGTAGACATATGAAATCTAATATTCATAATTTTAATTCATGTCACGGTGATCATTCAGAAGTAAAAAAAATAAAAGAAGAAATACTCTGGTAGGTATACATTCTCATTACAGTTTCTACGTTTTATCATTTTCAAATATAATTTTTACTACAAATGCGTACTGGCTTTTTAGCAAAAGATTGTCGAAATACCCAATTGTTGAATAAGGATTGAATTTGCATATATCTTTTTTCTTTATAAATAATAAAAAAGAAAGTATTCATACGAATAATCGGTGTAAGCGTTGTTAGACTTGTTTTGTTAAAAAGACTCAAAATGATGTAGGTATATCGTTTCAAAGTGATAAGATGCGACAGGTTTCTAAATATTATAATGAGGTTGCATTTCAGATTGGTAGACAGATGCAACTCTCTTAGAATACGATGAGCTCACTTAAATTTGCAAATTTATTCCAACCACGTTTTTCTGTGTGCTGATTTAAAACAAATTGCTCTGATTCAAAGACCATCCTATGTATAAAATAAAGTGTATTATTATATATGTCTAGAACGTGTTTATTAGATGCAGCGCGAGCGCAATTTTGTTGTTCCAATCGCTTATAGAACTGAGATGACTATAACTTAAATCGCGATCCGTATCTAATTTGACGGGAGATCATATGAATGTGGAATATAGTAAAAGAAATGGCAACCAAGGAATAGGCGTATAGACGATACAAGGTGAGAAACCATATTAAAAGCAAAAATAATTGCTATGGTGTGTTGATAATAAGCGAGTTAATAGGAAATGTGATTGTCACTTCAAGTCAAATGATGAATGGCAAGCGAATTATGATTTTGTGTAAACTCCTGATCATAAACCAATTTTTTTTTATCAGATGAACGAGGTGGAGCTCTGCCTGTTTCAGCAAGAGTACCGGACTCAAGTCGTCTCGCGATATGAATTCACTTGTTCACTTTCATGGTGGAATTCCCGTACCGTCTGCGTCATAAATATTTTGTCCGATAAACCGTTCGTTCGACAGCCGCGAGGCGTAAGAAAATGTTAATTAACGAATCCATTGTTTTCCCGCCCGGCGGCTCCAAGATGATGCCGCTTCCGTTTCCGGGCCTTCTTTATGTGCGTTTCCCTTATTTTTACCCGGGGAAGCGGCATTGTGGCGCGCGGTGCGCGGCGGAGTATAATGATTTTAATTTCCTCTAATCAAGAGCCTTCGGCGCGGCTTAAGAATTCTAATCATGCGCAGCAGCCTCCGCGGGTGACAGAAACATCAGCACTTATTCTGATTGCGTCGAGTGTGGCGCTGAATAATTAATATGCCTTTATTTTACACCATGCTGCGGCTAAACAAAAGGACCGCCTTCGTTTATGAATTGTGATGTTTGAAAGCCGCGGATCTCTCATTTTGACAGTTTATTTAAGATGTATTTACATTTAATAACAATACGGGAGCGTTAATAGAAAGCATAAAATTGTAGGTCCCCTAAATTGTTACAAAGCAATACTAATAAGTCAGAGAAAAACTTTAAACTTGTTCATCTTGTATATCATACATTCGTGTCGATCTCAAGTTAAATACATGATTAAATTCAATTTTCATGGAACGCTTATTAATTCCACATTTTTTTATTCTACTTGTACGAACAATCGGATGCTTGCTTGTAACCCCTTATTAGATAAACGTACTGTGACCGTCCTAAACGCGGGTTGCATCAACTAGATTTGACAGCCCGATCAACATTACCCAGCAGAACACTATAAAACTTACCATCGTAATAAATTTTAGCGAATAATTTAACAGTAACTGACGTATTAGTGCAACCCACCCTTAGTGCCCAACAGATGACACCTTTGTGTCAATTCTGATAACATGAGATTCATGAGCACTCTTTGCGCTTAGGTATTTATGACGTTTTGTTTTGATTATAATCCCCGTATTCTAAGGCGCTTATTAAAAGCAAACAAATAAGTAAATTACAAGCTTTCACTCCTAGATTACTTCGAATTTTGAATAGAAAAACATAATTTTCTCCGAGCAGAACCACTTGATTCCACCGATGTTTGGCTTCGTCCGCAAGCACCGCACAATTAAGGCAACCCCTTCTGTGCGTACTTAGTATTCTAATCACCGGCGCCACAATACGACGCTTACGCGAATTAAGTGCGAAAATAACAAGATATCCGCGCCGAACTAAATTATGTCGCGAAATGGCGTAGTCCAGCGCCGAGAAAGCTCTATGTTGAAGCTTAAAATCAGCGAACTTTTTCGGTAATCAAATTATTTCATTTTAATATTTTGATTCGTGTCTTTAAGTACTTTAAAGAATACCAGGTGCCATACACTTTTAAAGAGTAACTTAATGAATATGGCAAACATTTTAGAGTCACTTTTTTGAAAAATTCACAAAAAAAAAAATTATTAGTCACAATATTATAGTCATTTATAAAAGGAACTGGTGCTAACCTACTTAGGTGATTTATATGAGTATGACTGTCTGCTGCCATCCACGAGAAAGCGGTAAAATGAATAACTACTACCTAAAATATTTTTTTTTATCGGTCTACTAAGTACCAAATGATACAGGTACCTAATGTACGAGTAGGTAAGTAGGTACAAAAATGAAATTGAATTATTTTAGCGTGCAATGGATAAAAAAGTATATATTTATATATCAATATCGGTACCACATGATAAATGGCTGCTAATTTGGACAAAACAAGGAACTCCCTACACTCATAACCCTCGAGTAACCAAAGCGGTGGCAATAAAATGCGAAAAACGATTACAGATCAATGAAGCGCGTACCCTCCGTCAAATAAAGCCGAGTACACACTTCAAATATGCTTTTCTTAATCGTTCTCATAAAACAAAGATCAGCCGACTCCCCCGTGGCAAAAAAGTAAAAAATCTCCCCGCTGCATTGCTCATATCGCGCTATCACTGCGGATTTTTACCGCAAATTGTTTTCTCCCCTGAATCGATATTGTTTGGATTGGAATTGCTTTGGAACTTAAATTAGTACGTTGGAAAGAACAAAATGGAATTACGAGCGATTCTGCGCACTTGCGGTTCATTTGACTGTGATGGCGGCAGACGATTCTGTTTTACGCCGAGTGCTTAGCGTTATTGGTGTTTACATTTTTGATGCGAAAGTTGGTAAGGGGGTGTATCTCATTTGATATTGGTCGAAATAAATATTTCGATCATATTGCTTGTGCCAGCGATCTCCACAATGATTGGTCATTCGGCTTTACCTCGTCAAACATCGGGCAACAGTGTCCAATAAGGTCGTCCTACGACAAAAATATAAGAAGACTTCGGTTGTCAACTTAAATACACTTATACTGTTAATCATAAACATTCTCAAACCTACATTAGCTAATGAAATGAGTCCTAATAATATTATTTTATTAGTCGCTTTTTGTCATTAATATTAAGATCAAAAAATAAATGTATTTGAAAAAAATATTTTTATCATCGACCGATTAGAATTAAATTGAAATAAATTTGTACCACTACAAAATAACGTCGTAAGAGTCGACTAAGGGATTGAAAATCACTGACCATTCTTTGATAAAAAAAATTTATGACGGGCAGCAGCGTCATCATAGTGGACACATTACTGCGATCGCTAATCCGCTTGCCCAGCGTGGCGATTATGGGCATCTACCTCCTAATGCGTCTATCGGATTACGTGTTTAACAGAAGATACCTACGTCCAGCAGTAGACTAATATAGGCTAATGATGATTATGTGACAAAATAACATAATTCCACAATAAAATAGTATTGTACCTAAGTTTTATGAATAAGGGGCAGTACCTACCAAGTACACTAGTAAAAGTGTTAGTGTGTTTTAGTTGTCAATTAACAAGCTGCTCTTATCCTATTTAGCCGTTTCACTGCGACGGTATAGATAGTTCCACGAGAGTTGAGGTCACGCACACATCAAAATGTCATGTAAACACACGGGGGATTTGAAATTAATGTTCATTTTTCGTACTGACAGCAAACCCAATTGCAACTGTAAGATTGACCAAAAAGTTTGTTCAAGGAATTTGCTTCAATATTTTGACGCAAGTAATTCATTCATTCGCTAGATTTTTTGCAATTAGTACTTCATTTGGATGTGTATGTAATCAATGTAATCATTCACCTCAACCCTGGTGAAATTACCTATACTAAGTCTGAGTGCTTAGTTTATGGCTGCTAAGCTGGTGTCTTTCTACTATTTAAAATTAAATGAATCCCCAAATACCTTTTCCCGCGCACTTTACCGCACTTAAGATATAAACCCAAAAACAAATTCCATTCCAACTTTAAAATATTAACCTTCTTAAGGAAAAAGCATGGAAAATCTTGGAGGTTGAATTGGCTTAAAACCTCCCGGCGGATGTGTCATTATAATTTGTAGGGGGAGATGACGGATCCGCCCGGGGCCCGATTACAATACCGTAAGCTATTTTAATCTTAACTTAGTTAAAAATCTTGCGCACGACATTAGCATTAATCACTTTTGACAGTCGAGTAATGGATATTAAGTAATTACGTGCACTTACAGTGAGAATGACGTAATCCTGGTGCGGTATTCGGCTTTGTTTTTTTGACAGTTATTCACTTATAATGTTTTGAAATACTTATTCAAAAAACTGGAAAGATATAATTATTTTGAAACGTGTGGGGGGTAATTATTAGGAATATACTTCCCAAATTTCTATTTACATGTGGCTGCCAAGATACACAAACGCAAAAGGCGATCATCTATCGCAATTTTATAAAGTTAAATATTTTCTAAGTAAGAAACACCACCTGTACTGGGTCAGAACAACAACACTACCAGTCTCGTAAAAATATTTAAATCCAAAGCATTATATTCTCTACGTTCCCATTTATAGAATAATATAATAATTCATAAACCATGAATCCGGTTTTAAAGTATGTTATTTTATTTGAATACACGTAGGTAAAAATCACCGTCCAAACTTTTTTATAGCAACTATATAACAATAAATCGATTAAGAACCAATTCAACGGTTAGAAGGTATAGAGATTCATCTCTCCAACCGAATTAAATGCTAAAGCTTTAAGTAAAATTAAATTATTACACAGGAAGAAACAAAGGAGTACGAAATATAAAGCTTAATTGAACGTCGACATTGAGAGATTTCAATTCAATTACTAGACCATATTTAACGAAATTCAATCCCCCTTTCCCTCGAGAAATAATATTATTTATTCACAAAAAATAATACAAAACACGGCATCGGAACTCGGAACGCTGTTGGTTTAGCCGAGATCATTCGATGCAAAAGTTGGATGTGGAGGACGAAGGCAGGAAGAAACTTGGATAAGCGAAACCCTCTAAAAATGATTGATGCCATAGAGCGGCGGGCGCCGCCGTACATTTTAAAACGAATAAACGTCGATTTTGAAATTCGAAAATTGGGATCATTAGCGCTGTTCGCGGGGCCGATTTAATACTGCTATATAAATATCTAAATACGTACCTATATCATTCGTCTAGGTCGAAACAGTATTAACTGAAAAGTTATATAACTTTTTGTAAAGGATATTTATATTCGATATCTACGAATTTTGTAGAACACAAACAAAAACTACATGGATTTTAAGTCAAGCTGCTTGAATTTCCGTACAGAAAACAATAGTGTCTTATTAATTTCATTATCATTACTAGGGATCGGAAGTATGGATACAAGATTTTAACAAAACTTCAAAACTGACATATAGGAGCAGCTTATCCAAGAAAAATACGAATATTATTGAAAAATATGCATCCAATTTATAACCTACATCGGAATCTTGAACTTACAATGTTTGGGTGTGTAGATATGTATATTTTATAGATGTATGTGCTCTTTCATATCCACTTGACAAGTTTTGTTAAGGTTTTGCACTCATAGTTCCCTAATCATAACATACTATTACTACATGAAAATGTGGGCATCTATCTAATTTCGGACTGTCATAGATAGTTTTTGTATAAGCAGCTTTGCCAAATGCTATGATTACTATAATAATATGTTAATCTAATGAAACGTGAACTAAAGATATCTAAACATGAAATATTAAGTTACAGCCTTGTCGATTTTTATCGACTCGATCACAAATATGCAACGACAATTCGATTTGCAGAACAAAAGCCCGCATGGCACCCAAGCAATTTCCTAACGTATTGGAAAACGAACAATTGTTTGAAGACATGTTATTACGCCGTTTAGCCTGCTAACAAGCGTGCGTTTGTTTCTGCATTGTCCTCTCCCGCTTTTCGAAATGGTATTTTCATTTTCCATTCACGTGGAGATATGTCGTTTTTGAATGTGTCAGTGTAACAATTAGAGAATGCCGGTACCGGTAGTAGTGCCACTATCGCGGCGACAATGGGCGGACTGCGCTCAATATCTTTATGCTCTTTGGTGAAACCGATGCACGGTTGAATGCCTTCTTGGTACGTTTAAGGATGAAGGTAGAGTTAAGAAACTCTAGTTATGACGTTTTCTGTTAGTAGGTTTCAGGTTATTTTCTATAAGTGCTAATATTCGTTATAAAGAATCAAACCGGAAACACACGTACGGAACTAGTTAAGTACCTAGTTATACATAAAAATGGAAAGCCTTTGCGAAACGATTACGTTGTAGTTTTGTCGCTCTAAATATACTGAGTGAAAGTTTTGAATAGGAAACTTTGTGTTTAAACTGAAATAGATATCATGTACATTTAAAAAAAAACCAGCTCGTCATCTAGCATAATGAAAAGTTGTAAGAATTCAATTTAATTTTTTATGAAGTAGGTGCAAAAATTACTGATGTCACGATAAAAACAAAGCTGATTTCCGAACATAACATACCATCTGTTTTGGATTTTTTCGGCGTAGATACTAGCTTATTTCTTGGTGACTTGAAATTCCTTCTAAGTACTCTTCAACTGGAAAGTTTCACTCATAAAATAATATGAACATGAGTGAAATACCCGTGGTTTGTTTGCAACTAGGGCGTATCATCATGCCATTAAATAACGAATCAATTAAGTGAAAATAGTGAAAGCTCAAAACTTGTAATAAATTAAACTCATGTTACAAGCAGGGAGAAAGAGACCCCTTAAAGAGATAGAAAAGTGACTTTCGATTCTAATTACACAATAGACCTTACATAATTTGCCGTGACTGTAATTATCAACCACGCACCGCGTACCTATTTGATTTTTTTTATAATGGCACAACAAAGTGGCTCCACGCCACCTGATCGTAAGTGAAAGGTGGAGCTCAAATCGTGGCATCAACGAACAGTAGACCAGCAATAACCTGTCAGTGCCACCTCCTTGCTGGCCCGCTAGATGCCTAAATTGTGTCGTTTATGAAAATACAAATCATAAGAACATTCTAGACCAGTTAGAAGCCCTCGCACCGGGCGGCGCCGCTTTGTGCCCACTTCCTCTGACTCTGTAGTGAATGCAGCGTCTTTACACGCCAAGATAACGCCGCAATTGTTCAAATGCGACGTCAAATTTGTATGCAACATGCACAAAAATTTATATTTTCTATACTATACATATACAACAAAAATGGAAAATATTGAAATATACTACCAATAGGTACTTTTCCAGGTGTAACTATGTCGGATTAGATCAATGTATTCATCTGTCAAAACGACTATTTTACTAACTCAGAATCGATTCTGACTGGGATGAAAAGGGGACGTTTTAATTCCTATAAATGTAATTAAAGACTAAACTGACGTGTATTTAGTCACTACGACATATTTCATAGAGCCTAGGACTCCATTATCAAGCACTCAGCCTGTGTTAACGCGTCGAACTCTCGGCACATACCTTGCCGTAGCGTAGTGACAAAATACATATGAGTTTATATATCTCAGGAACGATTTCATTCCCAAAAAAATCCTATATTTTTACCGGAACTCGAAATTTTTACTGAGATGAGTAGGTGTTTTGGATCACCACTTGGTTTTTATTTACATTCCCAATGAACAACAGTGCCTCTCCGCGCCGCTGTGCTACGCCGTAGCACGTAGCAGTGCAACTAATCTTACGCTTCTTAAAACTGAACAAAACGGATTAAATTACCTCTTTACCATATTTATATCGACATTTTTCCGTCTCTGGTATGAAAATAACAGAAATCAACATATAACTTAAAATCGTAATTATATTCCATTGTCAGAAGAACAGCGACATCCAACTTGTAATTTACCAAAATGTAAACACGCTTTAGTCAAACACGCTATATTTACACACAACTAACTCCTGGCGCAATCCCATTATAACAATCACCTTCCCGTTCATTACGCTCTAAGATACTAAATTTAAATTAACAGCCCCTTGTTAGTTGAACTACATCTGCACTCGAACGAGTGCTCATTTCGTAAGCGAAAATCAGAATACGAGTAGTGTCGCTTTTCTGTTATTGTTGATACGTGCGCCGATTTTCGACTTTAAAGTCAAGTAGTATTATCTAATTAACTAGTTCTCAAAATATTCTGAATGAAAGGTACATGGAATACATTTTTATTTGATCTTAATCTACGCTGTAGTTATTGAACATCAAAAGTTATGTAATATTATGGCCTTATGGCTGTGTGTTCGTTCTGATTTTATCATCAATGACATATTTTATCGTAATTCATAAGCATTTTGTTATTTTAAATATTTTGTGTAGTACCTGTATATATGTCTGTAGAGGGTCAGAATACATACGTTGTCACAGTACAGAATAAGTAATCTCATAACTTTAACCATAAGAGGTATGATTTTTTTAAGTTTGAAGAAATATCTTATTTGACTTACTTACGCATTACATTTAAGACAATAAATCACTAAATTCTAGAATCGAACCCCCATAAATCGAACAAAAATGTGCGCAAAAACATATCCAAATGAACAAATAATTTTGCCTCGCTTATCTCTTTCACAACCGACATAGAAACCTACAGCATTAAACGGCTAACCAAATTCCTAACACAGCCGTCATTTAAAACGTCTCCCTATCTTAATACCTAGACCAGAGATTATCAAACTGTGGGACGCAGAGATCTATAAAGGGGGGCGTTGGCCAGTAGCGTGATTCAATATCTTATTTACATGAAGACTACCGCCTTAGGCGTTTCACACAAAGTTGGGAACCTTTATTTATTTCCTTTTCTTTTAAGAACCTGTCGTGTCTCACTGCTGAACAAATATCTTTCCCCTCTGCTCCCCGTTTTTGTATCAAATCTAGGCAGCCTCAAAAAAGGACTGTAAGTTATCCTGCCATGACCGACGACGAGGTCGGCCGGATCGCCAGTTTGAGTTGTATGGTTTCGACTCTGTGGTTAATTTGGCCCAGAAACCATAGATTACCCACGTAGGTTTATGGAGTAACGGGATATGGAGTACCTACGTAGGTTATGCTCGCTATCCCATGCCGCCTTCGTAAACGGAAAAGTGGACAAAACGCCATCGCCAGAGTGGAATTTAGTGAGTAGGGCCAGCTATCCTCCTTTCACTATATAGGAGACTGGAAAGTGCGAATGAGTTCAACATATGTACCCCTCCATAAAGGCCTTCCTTCGATGCGTAAATGCATTTCCCACTCCGCAATAATAAATAAGGGTGTAAAAACAAAAAGTTTGGGAATCCATGACCTAGACAGAAACAGCCAATTTAGCCGTCGCCTCCGCCGTCTTTATCGTATCTTTAATGAACACTCATAAGCGTACACACTACTTAACGTATTGTTGGTTAGTACCTAGCTGGGACGCGGAGTGCTTTGTGGGATTTGCGTTTTGTACTAGCGATCGTCATCTGGTTCTTTCATTATTAACGACGTTCGAAATTTGAATAGATAGTTCTATTT
>JALPQI010023374.1:0-13946 GCA_025490895.1 Thaumatotibia leucotreta
TCAAAGGGCGCACCACAGAATGGAACAGCTACATTCTAATTATTTGAAGGGATGTTTACAAAAACAACATAACGCCGGTTTAAAGGCAGAACCAACTATTTCGGTAAAACATCTTTTAGCAAATAGTATTCTATATCACTGGCATAAAATACAATTTGTCAAAACCAACTTCAAGGAAATAGTTGGTTCTGCCTTTAACCCGACGATAACTACATTGAGCATAACTTTACAGGAGAGCGATAAAACTAAATTCCTTTTTAAATAATATTCATTAAAGCTTAATATTCAGAAGCGGTAAAGATTTATAACCACTTAGTTAAGATTACCCATTTATTTGAGTTTCGGCTCATTACTTTTTTTGGAAAAAATAAAATAAGCCTTGCCACATACGTTGTTTTTGTAAACTTTTGAGTAGTTACGTTGTTTTTGTGCAAAAGTTGATGCACATTTTTCGATTTGTTTTTTTGAAAAAAAATGTCGTATACGCTAATATTCCCCATTTTATAAGTCGATTTAGAATATGGTTTACTCTGAGTATTAATGCTGCAGTCTTATTCGATACTTTTTAGTGCAGTTTAGTATGAGAAATAAAATATTTTCAATTTTTTTGCCAAATGGGAAAGTTTTTAGACAATTTTTTTTCACATTCTGTAGCTCCTTTGATGACGAACAGTATGACATCAAAAACTCAGGAAAAAATGCTGGTTATGTTGTTTTTGCAAACATTCCTTCATTTAGTTCCGGAGGAAAACAGTCGCTGCGGCCGAAATCGGTCAGAAGGACATCATCGTCATCTGTCTGTTATTGTCAGGATCAATACTCGGCGGGGGTGAGCTATTTTCATACTAAATGACATGTGTCACGTGACATTTAGTATGAAAACAGCTCACCCCCGCCATGATTAAGATCACCTGAGTCACGGTGGTTGTATGTATGTACTTAGCCCTGCATTTTTTTTGGTGTTAATAAGCCCTTTCCTTATTGGGCCACCTACAATCGACAACACAGCTGTGGATACAGACAAAGTGCCAGAAATATGTATACACACCTTTATGTCCAGGCAATAAAGTTCTGTTTACATATTTTTGGCACTTTGCCTGTGTTCACAGGTGTGTTGTCGATTGTACAAACATG
Source organism: Thaumatotibia leucotreta (assembly GCA_025490895.1). NCBI lineage: Eukaryota > Metazoa > Arthropoda > Insecta > Lepidoptera > Tortricidae > Thaumatotibia > Thaumatotibia leucotreta. The sequence continues at coordinate 1,135 of JALPQI010023374.1, forward strand.
GGCTAGATGCATGGTTGCATAATTTAGGTAGCATAATTTTGCATAAAACCAGTTGACCGTAACCATGGCAATAACAGACATCATCATTCATATAACTGGGGCCTTTTAAATGGTTAAAAATAAAACACAAAATTAATAAAATAAAAGAGTTTATTAATTAATAAATATAGCAACCTTAAGGCAGTCAGAAACGATGACACATTTAGAAATCTTAACATTACTAATGGACAAACATTTTACTGATAGTAAGACTAGTATTTTAGCAACGCGCATGTTACACTTGTTATAATAGTTCATACAAGTCGATCATCCTCTCAATATTTAATAGTTTGTGTGTAATTTTTCACACTTTTTAAAACATGCCCTTATTACATAATATAATAATATAGACATTAGTATATTTCTAGGTTTCCGAAACAGGTACCTGATTTTTGTTTCATTTCGCTTTATCTCTCTTCACACGAATATATTTAAAACGTTTGAAACCGTCAAAATGACAACGCAACTGTCAAAATCACTTAAGCTATTTATTTTTATTCTGTGCTTCTTTAAGGCCAGTACGCTCATGCGTAAGAAAATTATTAGACCTTTAATAAAACACTGTAACAACAAAACAGTTAAAAAAACTTCAGTGCCCGTGTCGAAAACCTCGGAACATTATGTTACTAATAAAAAATATCATCATAGTGTCGTAAAAGTCGAGTAAGGAAGTGAAGTTTCAATGAATATTCGTTAATAAAACTTTGATGATAGGCAGCAACATCATAGTGGACACACTACTGCGATCGCCAACCCGCTTGCCCATCGTGGCGATTATGGGCATTACCTACCTCCTAATGTGCCCATACGCATAGGTAATAGCAATAGCGGAAGCCTAATGTGATGTATGACTCTTATAAGTATAGTAAAATTAATAAAATATAATGCGTTATGCTCAATTAAGTATTATGTTACAACGTTAACATTAAAATAATAAATGCAAATGCTTTCACAACTGAAGCAACGACAGAATAGTAAATTACGATATAAGTGCGAAAAGTTTATTGGCTTATAAATTTTCATTGTAATATGGTAAGAAATGGAACACCAATTTAATTTATTGATAATAAAAGTAGTTCGATGTTACAATGGTGCCGTGACCAGGATTGACTGAAAAATACACTTTTGGTCAAATAATACGTGTCAGGTGGAATTTTTCATAGAAATTAGAATAAAAAACATAATATGTAGTCTGGCAAATCAGTTTGTCAATTAGTAGAAACCAGAAAAGTATGTCGATCCCTATTCTTGAGGCAATATTAGCATAAGAAAAAGCCAGTATGATTTTCTCTAACTATTACTTAAAACAACGTAAATAAAAAAAATAAAACTTATCCCAAGGATTTTTGGTATTCTAAAGCCTGCCCTAGACCTTAAGCCTTCGTAAAAGCAAAAAAAAAATGATACTTGATGATGAGGATTTTTCGGAGTAGTCTAAAAATAAACTTAAAAAAAACCTTCTAAATTTTTAATTTAAAAATAAAGTAAAATTTCGTATAATAACTACACAAATTGTGTTTTCGTGGTATTTTCTGTCTTTGTTTATTGATAAGAACAACAAAACAGACGAAATTTTACTTTATTTTTAAATAAAAATTTTTGAAGCTTTTTTAAGTTTATTTAACCGACTACTCCGAAAAATCCTCATCATTAAGTATCACTTTTTTCTTGCTTTTACGAAGGCTTAAGGTCTAGGGCAGGCCTTAGAATACCAAAAATCCTTGGGATATGTTTTATTTTTTTTATTTACGTACTTTAATGCTATGTTGATGCGTTTTTAACGTAAAATTTTGAATTTGGTATTTTTTTATCCTACTTGTGTCAAAGTGAGGACGTTAATTTTTTTGTCAGCAAATGCTTCATTTTTAGTAATACTTTTACAAAAATAAACTATTAAAAAAACCCAATAGTTTTTTTTGTAAAAAAATTTCTTCACTCCAGAATTTCTCAAAGAAAAAAAATTTCAAAAATTCATAACTCGAAAACTACAAAAAATCGGCTAACATACATGGGGTATATTCTGATAGCCCATGACGTGAGGAATCTAAAAAAAAATTTTTGACGTCAAGGTTTGGACCACCCTGTATATCAAAAATCAGATTTAATTTTAGATTTAATTTTTATTGAACTTTTGATGAACATGGTGAAAATAAATGAAAGCTTGTAAAAAACGCCTTTTTAGTACTTCATACTTAACATGACAGAATCTGCCAGCAATTACTGTATATCCTACATATTAGCCAAAGCGGCGAACTTATTAGCAATAGCGATGTCTTCCACCCCGCTGTCACTATCGTCGGCGTCTGTCTGTGTGTCTGTCTCTCCGTCTGAACTCTCGCTAGAGACCTCTACCGGTTGTTGTGAAGTTAGCGCTTGAACCCATTGCACGTATTTTATTTCGTCGGCGGTTTCGAAGGAATCTGTGGACATTGGATAAAAATTAAAAATGTCTTGGGATATGTACACTAATCTACCTAGTGCCACGGTAAGCTCAATTAAGAAATAATGCCCTCGCCAGGATTCGAACCCAGATCCTCCAGCTTCGTAGGCAGTATCACTGCCAACTAGGCTACGTAGGCTGACAAAAAAAGTTAAATGGAGAACCTCCCCTTCTTTTGAAGTCGGTTAAAAATTTACCTAAATTAAAACCATCAGTGGTTCGTATGCTTGTTTGCCATAATCGCGATATTTACCCTTGTTGGTGGTGTAACCGGGTGGTCGAAGCCACAGGCAGATTTTGCCGTCCAACGCCATTCGAAGAATACTGTTCGCTGCTCGGTAGGTATCCAATCTGAAAGTAGTCAATTAATATTACTGTGAAGTATTGCCATAGCCAAATATTTCACATCACATCAACATCATCACATCATCAGCCTATGATAGTTCACTGCTGGACGAAGGCCTCTCCTATTAAACTATGCGTATAGACGCATTAGGAGGTAAATGCCCATAATCGCCACGGCAAGCGGTTTGGCGATCGCAGTAATGTGTCCACTATAATGACGCTGCTGCCCATCATCAATCTTTTATCAAAGTCAGTGACACTTCAGTCCCTTAGTCAACACTTACGACTCCCACGGGAAGAGTTGGGGTGGTGACAAATGTATTCTTACTGCCGTCACCACACAGCAAATTAATATTACTGTGAAATAATGCCATAGCCAAATATTTCACATTTGCAAATACAATACAGTCAAAAGTAAAATAAGGTGTATATAAAAATGCGCAAAAATGTTTCCCCTGTGCACTTTAATTCTGTGTATAATATAGATACTTTTTACCAAACGAGCATTCGCTAATTCTATCCCCCCACACCACACAACGAATTTTGACGAATCACGTTTTGTCTAGCGAACGAATTTCGTAGAGTGGGGGATAGAATGAGCGAATGCTCGTTTGATCTAAATGCACCTTAATAAGAATTCTTTCGATGCATATTTTTGCACTTGAATGTAAATATTCATTTACAGGCATTCGTGGAAATAGAAATAGAAATAGAAAAAACTTTATTCGTAGCACACACAAAATACAGGGACGAAAAAATAAATATTATACAAATAAGGACGTGTAAGCTACGAAATAGATAGTAAACACAATTCAAATCGCTGTCATTGCATAGACAAGATAGCACTTGTATTCAGCCAATATCAAATTTCAATATTCAATATATGCCAAGTGATTCATCTGCGAATACAATACGCTTAGGCCCTTTGGGGACTATAAGAAAGAAACCCTACCTGGCAGCTTTAGCGGTGAGGTATCCTTTCTTCTTGGCCCAGCCATCGCAGATATCTCTCGGAGACCAGCTGTCATCATTCTCTGGGTGCTCTATTCGGAGCAGTGAGGGTAGGTCCAGCCTCTCTCCAAGGTACCTGCAATAAGATTCAAAGATTCAAAGATTTTTATTTGTTCAACATAGGTAAGGAAGGTGAAATGTACAGGTGAGATATTTGTGTCACTATGTCGGGCCTGGTGGCATACAAATACAATTTAATTATTCTATTCTCAATACACAATATACAATAACAATGCAATAAAATTAAAATTAGCAATACAATATTTACAAGTAGGTATTTAAACAAACGTAAGAAAATGTCAAAAATTGCAATTTATAGTTCAATCATAAAATCTGATATCGAGTAATAAGTTTTTTCTATCAAAAAGTCCTTCAATTTTCTTTTAAAAATCTTGTCAATATCTTTACATGCTGTTATATGTGTTGGTAGCTTGTTGTATATTCTATGAGCCATAGAAGAAATATTATGATTGAGGAACCATTGGCTGACTCAACCTCAGACTTCTTCTATTAATTTTGACCATAATCTGAGGGCAATCAATACATTTTGCCTGATAGTGGATCTGCTCGATACTACCTGACAGTAGTGTACGATACTACCCGATAGTAATGTATGATAGTACCTGATATTTAGTAGTGTATGATACTACCTGATAGTAGTGTACGTAGTGTTGTTAAACGACTAGTCTTGAAGACTTTTGAACCTTAAAGACTCGCTAACCTTAAAAAGCTTTGACGACTTAAGCGCTTAAGGTTCGAGCTCAAAAAAGGTTTCGAACCTTAACGACTCAAGTTTTTTATGAGCTCTTAAAAGTAAACCTTCAACGCTCGGACTTAATAGAGAGCTCAAGCTTTAAAAACTCGGGCTTAATAAGCTCTAGCTCCCAAACCTCGAAGGCCTGTCAAGCGTAAAGAACTTAAATAGTGAGCGTCCTAGGCTAGTAGTCTCCTACAAAATTGTTCTTGATTTATGTAGTTCTAGTTGAATTCTGACATCCTAGAAGTTTCATGATTGTTAAAAACGCATCTTTTTTTAGATCCAAGATGGCGGCTACTTTTTTTTGCAATTTTCATTATTATACTCGTTTCTGACTAATTCGCATACGTGGAATACGATTCTCAGGTCGATTCTAAGATCCAAGATGGCGGCTACTTTTTTTTGCAATTTTCAAACTTATATTCGTTTCTGACTAATTAGCATACGTGGAATACGATTTTCAGGTCGATTCTAAGATCCAAGATGGCGGCTACTTTTTTTTGCAATTTTTATCATTATACTCGTTTCTGACTAATTCGCATACGGGTAAGGCCGCGGATTTTGACGAATTCGGAGCTTAAAATTTGTCTTGCTCATAAAACAAAACTGATAACATCTAGAGAACTCTGATCAATTTTAAAATATTCCCCTATGCTCAGTTACATGTAATCAAATGAAATAGCTAATTTAGCTCTTTATTTAAAATTTATAAATAAATATTTCTGCCAAAAACGTAACGTAAGTCGAGTAATTTTTTCGACTACGAGTACTTAAAACCTTTTTTTTTTCATATTATTAGACTTGTCAGCATTAAATGTTTGATTTTAAACCAAATTAGAATGATAAACGATTGCTTCGTTCATTAAATGATATGTGAACAATTTTACTGTTTTCTTTCCCTTTACTTTTTGGGTCACCAATTCCAATTTTTCGTTACGATACTTTCGTAACGCTTTTTTAAGGTCATATTTAAGCCAATGTTGGTAGAAATTTGTTTATCGACACTAGGAACTCTTATCCTAGTAGGGCAACACCCATAGGCACACTCACTCCCATTAATTCGTTAACAAATGGTTGTCACAGTGCACGCGGCGAAAGTTTTAGCAAAAAACGTCTAAAGTGGTAGTGTGATTTTTACGGTAAGTAGTGATTATTATTAAACGGCTGTTTTTTTATACGAAAGGCTTTAGTTTCAAACGTCAGTAGCATGTATTATTATGTTCAGATTGCAATTATTTACCAAGATAATCAACCTTTTTTCAAATATACGTTACACTTATGTTACGAATACGTTACATTTTTACAAAACGTAACGTATTTTTTATGTTACGTAACGAAAATATGTGGTAAAGGGAAGTGCACACAGAAATTTACTAATTTCGATGAGTTTTATTAGATTTTGAATGACAGCATACTGTAACAAGTGTTTGCGAAACAAATCAAATTATTTTGTTATTTAGGTATTTTGATTTGCGTTTTTTTAAGTAATTAGCTTTTTCCAGTGGGTAATTTTACCCCCCTAGGGCTAATGAAATACAGTATAATTATTAACGCGTTTAATAAATAAATATAAATAAATATATTTGGACATCTTACACAAATCAACCTAGTCCCACGGTAAGCCCAATTAAGGCTTGTGTTGTGGGTACCAGGCGACGATACATATAATAGATAGATACGTATAGATACTTAGATACATACACAGCCATGACCAAGGAACAAACATTTGTGATTAATAAATACACAAAGAATGCCCTCGCCGGGATTCGAACCCGGAACCTCCAGCTTCGTAGGCAGGGTCACTACCAACTAGGCTACAGAGGCTGACAATAGTGTTAATTAATAACAGTTCAATTTCCATTTAAGCATTTATGGTGATTTATTTAGTTTATTTAGTTCCAAAGATTATGGCATTTAAACATTTATAAATACTGTTAATTTAAGTAATTACTAAGTATGAGAAATTACATTATATGGGTTGATCATTATATCTGATTAAAACAACTATTTAGTGATAAAAATATGTTTTTTTTTACGACCTTTATTTAATCAGAGTTCATACCAGTATGAGCTGAGCCAAGGAGGTTGGAATTCTTAGGGCGCCTATAGAGAGACGGCGTGACAGACAAAACCCGTGCCACGCATATGCGTTTTACGCATATGTGCTGTCAGTACCTCTCGGGACGTTATGGGTATATAAACTATAAAAATATACCAAGAATGCCACATTGCTCTGTAATCTGGTGCAGGAACCAGTCTACGTACGTTAATAAACAAAATTCAAACGTTTCCTATCACAGGTAAGTAAAAAAAGTTATATTAAATTCAATATAAAATTAGTATGAGCGAGAGACAAAGTGAAGAGACACGACGCTGAATTTGTTATCGATAGTCTATGTAAACTCTTACAACTAAACGGAGTTAGTAGAAATTCAAAATTTGTTCCCGAGTTACGGACGTTTCTTATATAAAACCTCCTAAGGCCCAACTTTTTAGAGGGTACATCCGAGGAAGACCCAATGTTCTAATATTAGAACTAATTAATAAAGTCCTGAACGCCCAGACCAAACATTGTTCATATCTGGTTAACCGTAACGAATACAAGTTTTATATTTTGAGGGTGTTATAATATTGATTTAGGCTTGTCAGGAAATAAAAAAAACACCATTATCTTTTGTTCTATATTTAGAACAATAGGCTTTTACTTATGATACAAACCACATAAATAAGTCTTGAAAATCTTATAGAAACAAGAGTTCTAACAACTTAATCATCACTTTCATCATCCAGATACAAAATGCATGCTTCACAGCAGAAACTTAAATTTTCCAATGAAAAAAAAATAAGTCTAATAAAAAAAATAACTTTTTGAAATATTTTTTGTCAACATAACGAACGTCTTTTTGAAAAAAAAGTACTGAAAAAGGAACAGTCTCTATAAAAAAGATATAAAATATAAAATTTCATCAACTTCGTCTTCAAAATCGGATTGCTGGGGTAAGTCCAACACTTGACCATCTTTTCGAGTTGGAAAAAAAACTTTATAAGCCCGACGGCCTAATACTAGGAGAAAATAAGCTAATGTCCAGATAAATATCTATCATTTTCTTTGTCATACGGACAAGTAAATACATTAGAGTAAGGAGGATAGTAAATAAACATGAAAAACAATTTATCGTATGATTTGCCCAGTAAACTAGTACTAGTACGAATATATTTTCCTACAATAATCATGTAAAAATATACAAAATTAAATTAAAATAACGGTATATACGAATAATTTATTTCTTAATCTCGAAAATAAAATCAATATTAGCGAGTAAAAAGTAAAGATTATAACGATAATAATAGGTTAAACTAACCTCTTCTCGTTGCATGCGTCATTGGCTCGACGTCTTGTGACAGAAAACCGAAAATATCACTCCCCGCCCACTTCAATCAATGCTGCCACAATGCCAAATATATATACAGACTAACCAGTAACATCAAACGGACACGGCGGGTAATTCAAATACACCTGGAGGGTGTAAATATTTTGTCCTAGTACTATCACGCTGGGTCTTGGCATCAAGTATCTATTTTGATACTTGGGCTTTCACTGCAAACCGATTTTGTCTTAGTATTAGTACTTCTGACCCCAGGAGGGTATAAGTAAGTATAATTATGTGTATTTCACTATTTAAGTACATATACAGGGTGTTTGGTTAGCGGTGTCGGAGCTTTTAAGGGCTTAAACTACAATCAATTTCATCGATAAATTACCATCATCATACATCGATTAATAATTATTGTGTTTAACCTCTGTCTAGCCTTACCCTTAACACTTGTTGTTTAACTTTAACCTTAAAGCTAATAACTTAATGTAAGTAGGTACGTATTGTAAATATAAATTCAAATAAATGTATAAATTTTACTGTTTTTATATCATTCATAACGACATCATTTTAGTGAGATTTAAAAAATGAGAATGTTTGAATAGCTTTTTTCAAGTAACATTTTTAGTCAAATAACTGTTGGTTTTAATCTATCGATAAAAATATCGAGCCATACCACAACACTATTTACATTAACATGTCAAAATTACCTGACACGGTCGGTTTCTATGAAAATGACAGCCAAGGCCGCCTCTATCTCTAAGGTTACACACTAAAGAGGTCCGTGCTCTGTGAGCTGAGCTTTATAGTAACTTTCGTTGCGTTTTATGGTAACGTAACGTATTTTTTGTCACATTCGTCAAAATCCGCGGCCTTACCCATACGTGGAATACGATTTTCAGGTCGATTCTAAGATCCAAGATGGCGGCTACTTTTATTTGCAATTTTTATCATTATACTCGTTTCTGACTAATTCGCATACGAGGAATACGATTTTCAGGTCGATTCTAAGATCCAAGACGGCGGCTACTTTTTTTTTGCAATTTTCATCATTATACTCGTTTCTGACTAATTCGCATACGTGGAATACGATTTTCAAGTCGATTCTAAGATCCAAGATGGCGGCTACTTTTTTTTGCAATTTTTATCATTATACTCGTTTCTGACTAATTCGCATACGAGGAATACGATTTTCAGGTCGATTCTAAGATCCAAGATGGCGGCTACTTTTTTTTTGGCGAATTTCATCATTATACTCGTTTCTGACTAATTCGCATACGAGGAATACGATTTTCAGGTCGATTCTAAGATCCGAGATGGCGGCAATTTTTTTTTGCAATTTTCCTCATTATACTCGTTTCTGACTAATTCGCATACGTGGAATATGATTTTCGGGTCCATTATAAGATCCAAGATAGCGGGAACTTTTTTGCAATTTTCATCATTATGCTCGTTTCTGACTAATTTACATACGTGGAATGCGATTTTCGGGTCCATTCTAAGATCCAAGATGGTAGCACAATTTTTTTTGTAATTTTTGTCATTGTACTCGTTTTCGACTAATTTATAAACGTGGAACCCTAATTTGGGGTCAATTTAAGATTCAAGATTTTTTAAATATGAGTAGCTCATATGATATAGTTCATATGAGTAGCGGAAATGGAGTACCGATAATGAAAAAAACTGCACGAAAGTTCAAAAAAGGTGCCGTCATTTTGAATCTTACAATACTTTTGGGCAGATTTTGTCAATAAAGATACTCCATTTCCAATACATAAAAGTAACGTAAAAAACCTTGGATCTTAAATTGGCACTAAATTCGGGTTCCACGTTTATAAATTATGTAGTCGAAAACGAGTACAATGACAAAAATTACAAAAAAAGGTGCCGTCATCTTGGATCTTAGAATGAACCTGAAAATCATAATTCCACTTATGCGAATTAGTCAGAAACGAGTATAATGATGAAAATTGCAAAAAAAAGTAGCCGCCATCTTGGATCTTTAGAATGGACCTGAAAATCGAATTCCACGTATGCGAATTAGTCAGAAACGAGTATAATGATGAAAATTGCAAAAAAAAGTTCCCGCCATCTTGGATCTTAGAATGGACCCGAAAATCATATTCCACGTAGGTATGCGAATTAGTCAGAAACGATTATAATGATGAAAATTGCAAAAAAAAGTAGCCGCCATCTTTAGAAAGGACCTGAAAATCGAATTCCACGTACGCGAATTAGTCAGAAACGAGTATAATGATGAAAATTGCAAAAAAAAAAGTAGCCGTCATCTTGGATCTTAGAATCGACCTGAAAAGCGCCTTCCTCGTATGCGAATTAGTCAGAAACCAGTATAATGATGAAAATTGCAAAAAAAAGTTCCCGCCGTCTTGGGTCTCAGAATGGACCCGAAAATCGTATTCGACGTATGCGAATTAGTCAGAAACGAGCGACTATAACCCAACTCTGTCAGGAATAACTACACCCTTCAAGTTCATCTGTACATACTCATTTCCACGCTGTATAATTACGTATCTATCGGATCTATGATCACTTAGTATAACTATAAAAACATTGTTCTCTTCTTTGAAGCTTTTAAGACTCGAAGCGCTTCAAACTTTGTAGACTTAAACCTTGAAGACTTAGGAGGCTTTAAACCTCGAGTCCTAAGGACTCGAGGTTTATGTGAAAAAAAAAAAAAAAATTTGAACTGTTTATTTCATAAAAAAAGTGTGTTCTATGACGTTAACACGAAGCTTTTTGCTTGAGGCTTATACGGCCGAGGCTTTAAGGTTCGAGGCTTGTAGACTCAGCAGTCGCGACTCGAGGCTTTTAGTTTACGCCTCGACGCTTAAATTCACAACACTAAGTGTACGATACTACCTGATAGTAATGTATGATACTACCTGATAGTAGTGTATGATACTACCTGATAGTAGTGTACGATACTACCTGATAGTAATGTATGATACTACCTGATAGTAGTGTATGATACTACCTGATAGTAGTGTACGATACTACCTGATAGTAATGTATGATACTACCTGATAGTGGTGTATGATACTACCTGATAGTAGTGTACGATACTACCTGATAGTAATGTATGATACTACCTGATAGTAATGTATGATACTACCTGATAGTAGTGTATGATACTACCTGATACTGGTGTCCGGTAATTAATGGACTACTTTTTAACCACGAAGAGGACACCTTATACTGGTCCCGAAAATCGATTTTGGCTCCTTATTTCACTGTCATGATTGTGGAAGCCACAAATAAAAAGATTTTCACGTTCCGTTTTTTGAAAAATATTCTCAAATAGTTTCTTTCAGTATTTTGAAAAAAAAACTACAGCGCTAATAGCGCTATCAGTCTAAAGATAAGTTTTGGAAGCAATTGCGATAAATGTTATCTCTAAACAAATCACGTATTGCCCGCGTTATACTGGAATAGAATCTCGCTCTAAGATCGTAGTATGATACTACCTGGTGGGATAAGATACTACCGGATTGTCTAAGAACCTACCTGATGGTGGTGTAATAAGAAACTACCTGATGGCGGTGTAAGGCTCCCGCAGCTGCGCTATGGGGTAGGCTCCCATAAGGATCTATACGGGCCGCGGCGTCAGCAAGGAGAACACTGGCCTGGCCAGTCAGCCGGACCTGGTCCTACCTGATGGTGGTGTAATAATAAACTACCTGATGGTTCATAATACCTGATGGTGGTGTAAGGCTCCCGCAGCTGCGCTATGGGGTAAGCTCCCATAAGGATCTGTACGGGCCGCGGCGCCAGCGAGGGGAACACCAGGCCTGGCCAGGCAGCCGGACCTGGTCCTGCCTGATGGTGTTGGTGGTGTAAGATACTACCTGATAGTAGTGTATGATACTACCTGATAGTAGTGTATGATACTACCTGATAGTGTAAGAAACTACCCACAGAATTAGATTTGGATAGAAGAAACAAGTTCATTCATTTGTATGGCGGCCGAGCGTGGCAGATTTTGTACTGAAGTTGTTACTTGCCTATGATTTTAAATATGTCTCAGGCCCATAGTATTCATATTTTTTTGTATTGTTGCAATTAATATTACTTAAGGAGGCATTATTAATGTTCTTGTTCACTTCAACTTACAAAATTTGACGCCCGAAAGCTGCAAGCTGCGATTAAAGACGGACAACTCAGTAGATTTTACTGAGTTCATTTGACACGCTAAGTAGATACGTTTGCTTAATCTATGGTATATATGACATCTGTGAAACTACCTGATGGTGGTGTAATAAGAAACTACCTGATGGTTCATAATACCTGATGGTGGTGTATGGCTCCCGTAGCTGCGCTATGGGGTAAGCTCCCATAAGGATCTGCACGGACCGCGGCGCCAGCGACGGGAACACCAGTCCCGGGCAGTCGCACAGACGGACCTGGATGAAGTAAATAGTTACTGTGTTATTATCCAATCAAAGCACAGCTACCTTGCTTGACTGCGCTTCTGAGAGACGATTGCGGTGGCTAGGGCACCAGATGGAACCCTCAAGAATCACATCAATATCATCAGCCTATGTTAGTCCACTGCTGGACGTAGGCTTCTCCTATTAACTATGCGTATAGACGCATTAAGAAAGAAAAAACATTTATTCGTGACACAACATAGACATTAAAACATAAAATAAACATAGATGTAAACAAAATGCCACAAAATGGTCTCCAATTCAACATTTTGACAATTCAGCATTAGGAGGTAAATGCCCATAATCGCCACGCTGGGCAAGCGTTGGCGATCGCAGTAATGTGTCCACTATGATGACGCTGCTGTCCATCATCAATGTTTTATCAAATAATGGTCAGT
>JALPQI010023375.1:0-17027 GCA_025490895.1 Thaumatotibia leucotreta
GAATTCATGAATTCAGGTTATTCATTAAAATTTGATTTTAGTTTTCAAAGATATAATATCAAAATTTAAAGACAAATTCAATAAGTGTCATACTTTTTTCGGAGAATAGATTAGGTGGGCATGTAAAGGTGGGTTTATACCAAACGAGCGAATGCTCATTCTATCCACTCTACGAAATCAATTAATTTCAACGAATTACGTTTTGTGTAACATTTGGTGTACACCCACCTCAATAGAATGACTCAAAGGCATTAATATATTGCCCCGACTTAGTGATAAGACTAAAATTAAATAAACAAGCGCCTACGACGGCCTGGAAAATGTCATCTTTTTAAGTTATTGAAGATACTGAAGGAAAAGGCAGTGAATAGAATAGAATGGAAATTACTCCACCGACAAGAGCCAAGCTCTTAAATAAATAATAATGATGAAAGATACTGATAAAAATAATTGATTGCGAAATGACGAAACAGTGTGCCTAGTCTATTGAGTTCTTGACACTAGATTAAGCTTCCAAAAGTCACAGAAACCACTGAAAACCTCATGAGTATACGTTATACTGAGCATCGCACAACCAGAATGTATGAAACAGTAGATTTTTTTGCATTTTCGGGTTTGATCTCAGTAAAATTTGCTCAGTGTTACTTATACATAAGGAACTCTGAGGACTTGAGGAGGTCAATGTCTGGTAAAATGCATTACGTTACGGCTAACTGTTTAAGATCCTATTAAGAATTCTCATTTCGATTAAGAAGAAGTACGTAATATAAATCTATTTTTAATATTTTTTTCCGTCTGACGGTCAAACTGATGATTACTAAGTATTATTGCTACACTTTTTATCATACTAAACTCAATATTGAAACTAAAGTCTTCCCTCTAATTATAATCTGATAATATCTTGGCTGGTATTATTTGGTCTTTCAATGTTTTGTTCAATGCACCTAATCTAATATTTTGTTTTTATCTGCTATTGTATCTAGTGGTACAGCCTAACCGGACGTACTTATCGTCTTTGACGAGCACGCGTTTGATGCGTCATCAGTGTTTCATAATAAATTATTATTGCTTAGCTACGTAGGGGTAAATCCATTTGCTAATATGCCATTATACATCTTCTGTTTTTCTAAATAATGATTGTGGCGGAGAACAAGCGGACTTACTTTAACCACAATTGGGCCTAGAAACTGAGCATTCTTTTCAGCTTATGCGAAAATAGTTATATCTGTCGGAGCCGGTAACTCTACAATACCATCGGAAGGCCCAGGTATTGGCTCCATAGTGGGCGGGAAAATGTGGGTAAATCACGCACACAAGTCCGAAACAGTTATTATAATTGAATAATAAAAGATGTCACTTAATCGTACACATTACACAATAAAGTCATCGCAATAACGCAAATAGCATGTTACTTAAACACAAACATAGTTCACTAAGACATAACTAAGATTCAAACACTAAACAATTATAATCGACACAAAAATAAGTTTTAACACTTTAAATCGTTAAAAGTTCGTACACTTAACACGTAGTAACTATAAGTAAGAAACGGAAACGAATCCGTGGGTCAAGTGGTATGAACACTTAAGACACGAGTACCTACTAAGGGTTCACTCGGTCACACGGTCACACGTCACGGACGCAGGAGAGTACGCGTCACGACTCTCCTGTAGTCAAAATTGTAGTGCCGGGCTTCATCGCCCAACGCAAAGCTTAGAACAAAAGAAATAACATCTTATTACATTCAATACCGTGACCCACGGCTACGTTCAGCGGTATTTATAACAACCGCCCCGTTTCAAGGAACACACGAACAAAGACATCCTCTGTGACAACAAAGTAAAAACGCTTAATGTTGTTAATATAAACATTAGGCCAGGAATGTGTGCCACCTTGCGCGAGCCCCTTTCGCTGTAAGCTTACAGGCGCCCTGCGCCGACACGGCGATCCTGACTGTCACACGCCTCTGTGTGCCCAATCATATTACAAAGGTTCTGTAAAGAAACATAATTCGAAACAGTCAACCTGCTCGGCTATCCTGCCACTAAGGCACAACGATGACACCCTGTTAAGTTCCCATAATTTATGACTACTGTTATCAACTAAACACGCTCAAAGTATACAGATCAGTAGCAGCTCAAACACAGTGCTATTATCTCACATAATGTAACAGTGCAACAACAGTGCAGTGCACATCACACAGATGACAACACAACTGTGACTTTTCCGCTTGTTACCACACCGCGCAGTCTCCGTACCAGCTACACTGGGTTTGGAATATGACCTACGGCTAGCAAACAAGTCAGTCAATCACATTGTAAAGGTCACCAATCAATCAAAATCTCGGCATTCTCATGTATCAATTACACTTCGCCGACACGGGCTGACTCTGACTGTTCTTCGTTTTCATCGACTGATGAACAAACTTCAAATTCCGTGGGAACATAACAATTTGGCATCGCACGCAACCTTTCGTGTGCATACTTATACGTTCTATTGCTATCAATAGCCTTTAACACATATCGGTCTCCATCGAGCAATTCGACAATCTTAAATGGACCCCGAAATTTTGGATCTAATTTAGTTTGATTCCTCTCATGATTTTCAATTAGAACAAAATCACCAACAGAAAATTTAGTAACTTTTGCTTTTATACTATCAAATCGTTCTTTATCAACACGAGCACGCGCATTAATTGAATTGATTGCCTGTTCTCTGATCTCAACAATATCTACTTCGTCTTGGTCTTGATCACCTAATGCAAGTAAGGACAGTGGTCGCGCTACTTTGCCAATCAACAATTCTAAGGGACTAGCTTTGATTACCCTGTTTACTGTACAATTGAAAGCAAGCTGTACATCGTCAACGGCATCCTGCCAAGTTCGTTCTTTGTTGACCTCTACAGCAGTAAGCATGTTTTTAAGTGTACTCATGATGCGCTCAACTTGACCATTTGCGCGGCATGTTCCAGTTGATATTAAATGGAGATTAATATTATGATTGTCACAATAATCACGAAAATGTTTGTTGGCAAAACATCTACCTTGATCTGCTATAACTCTTGTTGGCGCACCAAATAAACTTACACCAGAATTTAAAGCTTTAATGGCACTAGAAGCATCTATATGCGAGGAGTGCCGCAGAATAACATATTTTGTAAACGCATCGATGATAACAAAAATGTACTCTTTACTTTTTTGCTGACCGCTTAGTTTACCAGTAGCGTCGATGTGAATTGTATGCCACGGAACTGTGACTTTGGGAATCGGGTGAAGTTCTGCTTGAACTTTACCAGATTTTGATTTAGATAATTTACAAGTAATGCAGTTCTCAACAAATTTTCGTACATATTTACGCATATTTGGGAACCAATAAAAATCGAATGCTTTCTCTAAAGTCTTTTCCCAACCCAAATGCATGATTGACTCATGAATATGATTTATCACAGACCAACGAAAAGCCTGTGGTACTATCGGTAAACTGCGCGTCCTACCATTACGTTGGATTTTTCGATGAAGAACACCTGAAATCATCTGGTACGTATTTGAAATGTCTGGTGTCATTTCACTGTTGTTTAGTTTTGAAGAAATGTCTAGGATCTCGGGATCACGTTGCTGCTCTGCATGTAACCAATTACTTGAAATTTCTAAAAGATTTACACGTTTCTGACTTACTTTTTGTATGTCTTTACTAGGCAAGGGGTTTCGTGAAAAGAAGTCAACATGACCCATTCGTTTACCGTCTCTGTAAACAATATCAAAGTCAAATGATTGTAGAAAAGCCCACCACCTATGAACTCTAGGCGCAAGATCTATCTTTGTGCGTGTGGCCTGTAAAGAGTTGCAATCGGTTACGACTGTGAATTGTCTACCTTGTACAAAATGTCTAAAATGCTTTATAGCATTAACCACAGCCAACGTCTCTAATTCATAGGAGTGGTAACGAGATTCAGCGTCAGTTGTTTTTTTACTATAATATGCTACCACATGAGACTTGCCATTTTTCTTTTGCAAAAGCATTGCACCATAACCTTCTGAGCTGGCATCAGTATGTAACTCAATTGGGTAGCTTGGATCAAAAATCATTAAAACAGGTTCATTAGTTAGGTATGTGATGAGTTTCTGACGTATGATTTCATGTTTTGGTGTCCATTGAATTTTACCCTTTTCTTTTGTAAGTTTATAAAGCGGTCCTGCTAAAATCGAGAATTTAGGAATAAATTGGCGGAAATATGAGGCTAAACCAATGAATTGCCGTACTTGTGTAGATGTGTTTGGAGGAGGCAGATTGGTATGACTTTACGTGAATTGGGTCTAATTTCGCCACGAGTGACTTCATAACCCAAGTATTCCACACGGGTTTTCAAAAATGAACACTTTTTAAAATTCAAAGAAATTCCAGCCTTCTTTAACGTACTTAATACAAGATCAAGCCGCTCTAATCCTTGTTGAATTGTTTCCGATACAATCATTATGTCATCCAAATAGCAGACAACAAATGTATTAACTAAATCGCCCAAAGCATTGTACATAGCTCTCTGAAAAACTGACGGTGCATTGCGTAAACCAAACGGCATAGTCAAATATTCATACTGACCTTCGGGGGTAACAAAAGCAGTGCGTTCAATAGAGTCTTTATGAACAGGAATTTGATAAAAGCCAGATGCGGCATCTAGAATTGTAAAGAAATTTGCTCCTTTAAGTCTCTGAATTTGGTCACTTATTAATGGCAAAGGGAATCTATCTGGGACAGTATTCCGATTAAGCTCTCTGTAATCAACACACAGTCTGTCCGAACCATCTTTTTTTTTAACTAACAGTATTGGACTCGCAAACGGCGAACAACTTGGTCTTATGATATTTGCTTTTAACAATTCTTTAATTTTGTCACGACATACTTGTCTCTCATCAGGGCTCAACCGATAGGGCCTCCGTTGAACCGTTCGATTAGGGTCAATAAGTTTTATTTCTATTTCACCTGTATTAGCTCGTCCAGTTGGCGTACCTTCGACAAACGATGTATGAAATTTATCAAGAATCTTAACCAATTCTTTACGATGCTGACCACTAAGATCTGTGTTCGCGTTTTCAAAGTTACATGTCGACTTAACGACATCACACACATTGACCAATTTAGATCTCTTAACACTTATGCAATCAATAGAAATCTCAACTGTAAAACCTTGGGCAATCAAATCTCTCCCTATAATAATACCATTTGTTATGGCATCGTCAGGCACAACATGAAAAAGTAATTCGACCACGTTATTATCAATACAAACTTCAGATTGTATCTGACAAGTACAATTCAAATCGGCATTACCGATTCCCTGCAAAATAACCAAAGACTCAAAACGTTTACCGCTAAAAGTTTTTGCTAAATTTTCTTTGATCAGAGAACATTCAGAACCAGAATCGAAACAATAATCAAACGACTGACCAAGGTGAGAAAGCTGAGACGACACGGGCTTGACACTGCACAAGTCAACCCGCCGGTACTCTGCAGTGGAGGACTTCTCAGGGCCGCTTGAACGAGATGCCTGCGACGATGTTGCTTGATTACCGCATTGAGGAGCGATATGTCCAACTTGTCCGCATTTAAAACAAACAGGATACTTTTTCTGTCCTCCTTCTTTCTTGATTTGCCTTTCTTTCTTAATTTCTGGTTTATTAATTTTTGTCTTATGGTTTCTTTGACACTCATTGGATTTATGACCTATCTTTCCACAAGTATAACATGTCATATACTTCGTTCGCTTTGCGTGATCAGTCGACACACGATCACTATTAGGGCGTTTCTTGTACGAGTACGCCATAAGCTCACGTTGCATCGATTTTCTATCTTTGACGTCGGTGGTATATGCTAGTCGTTGTATACGAGGCTCAATCTGTACGCAATGAGCTAAGACCGTGGAAACGGCAATTTCTTCAACCGAATAATCTTTCCATTTGGCCATTAAAGATGTTAACAGTCTGTTTGCAAACGCTGTCATGGATTCACCTTCCACAGGGACACTGCTGTTAACTCGCACAAGCGCGGCGGCTGAAGTTTCCGTAGCATCAAACCTCGCTAAAAATGTTTCGCGAAATTGGCTCCAATCCATTCCTGAGTAGCTTATTTGCGAGAACCACGACGATGCTGAACCTTTCAGCGCAGTACTAAGTGCAATTATCAAATTGCTTCCTGTCAACGGTTTTTCTTCCATACATAAAGCCACTGTATCGCACCAAGCTTTGGCTTCCATTTCGCCTTTATCCGGGTTAAATTCCGGGAACTTTGTTTTTTTTGTATCTGAACCGGAAGGCTGTTTCAAAGCTTGTATCAATTTTTCAATCTGGTCACTTTGTAATTTAAGCATTTTCTCATAATACAAGTCTGCGGGCAATGTCGATCGGTCTGTCCCCATGCCTTGCGAAAAATTTCCAGTGTTCTCTGTTGTCTCGGCATGATTCTCATAATCATGATCACCAGGCTCTCGTTGCGCGGATCCCACTTCTGATGTCGGAGCCGGTAACTCTACAATACCATCGGAAGGCCCAGGTATTGGCTCCATAGTGGGCGGGAAAATGTGGGTAAATCACGCACACAAGTCCGAAACAGTTATTATAATTGAATAATAAAAGATGTCACTTAATCGTACACATTACACAATAAAGTCATCGCAATAACGCAAATAGCATGTTACTTAAACACAAACATAGTTCACTAAGACATAACTAACATTCAAACACTAAACAATTATAATCGACACAAAAATAAGTTTTAACACTTTAAATCGTTAAAAGTTCGTACACTTAACACGTAGTAACTATAAGTAAGAAACGGAAACGAATCCGTGGGTCAAGTGGTATGAACACTTAAGACACGAGTACCTACTAAGGGTTCACTCGGTCACACGGTCACACGTCACGGACGCAGGAGAGTACGCGTCACGACTCTCCTGTAGTCAAAATTGTAGTGCCGGGCTTCATCGCCCAACGCAAAGCTTAGAACAAAAGAAATAACATCTTATTACATTCAATACCGTGACCCACGGCTACGTTCAGCGGTATTTATAACAACCGCCCCGTTTCAAGGAACACACGAACAAAGACATCCTCTGTGACAACAAAGTAAAAACGCTTAATGTTGTTAATATAAACATTAGGCCAGGAATGTGTGCCACCTTGCGCGAGCCCCTTTCGCTGTAAGCTTACAGGCGCCCTGCGCCGACATATCTTTTTATTTTTATTTCTTTGAGAAGTTAACCATCTAAGTACTCTACCACATTTTAATTAGCGATTACAGTAAATTCCTTTTTTAACTTTGAAGCATTGATGCAAATTAATAGCAAAAAGGATAATGTTACAAACTACGTAATACTCATAATCATAATAGAACCCTTAGGTATCCAAAGCTTTTAAAACATTTTCTTTGATTTAAATAACAACTACAAAAAATATAATAAGATTGAAGCTTCAAAAGCCATCTTTATTTCCTAATTTAACTAGAGGAATGACCTTTTTCCGTACTTCATTCGATTGGAAAACACATTCCTTAACAAGAGCGTTAAAAACATCGGGTAAAAGTACGGTGCAATAACATCGATAACCTTTTGTTATGTGGGGTATTTTTGTTATTCGTTCCAAAGTCAAACGATATGAATGATCATGAAACTCCTAAAATAACTACGAATACTACGATAGATCTAAAGATCAGTCAAGTACTTTTTAGTCAAGCACTTTTTAGCTCGGTTGTCATCTGACACGACACATGCTGAGTGGCATCCTTTTTGGTGTTCAAATCCTTACTGTTTATACTTGTATTAATTGTTCTGTTTTGTATGGCACCAAATAAACCATTCTTATTCTTATTCTTATAAGTATTGAGCCTCTTTAAGGTAAGGAATTCGGCTGAAACATTCGATAATCAAATTGAACCTTCCCCCACCTCCCCTTGTATCTGTACTTCCGATAAGTTTTTTATCATTGATAACCTGTCTTTATCAGCAGCTCACCATTTATGTATCGTATCGTGGATGAGCTGACTCAGTTCAATATTAACATTTAACATTTAAATACGCTTTTTCGGAACCAGCAATTGTAAAAATATCTTCAGCTGTAACATGGAAGGTAACTATTTAATTGCAATAAATAACAATTTTTATTTCAAAACAAAGGGATCACAAATTTTGACTTCCTCAAAAAGGTTTAGTTGATTTTCCGTATTTTTTGTAAATAACACTTCCGTGTTTACGTAACACTGGCCGGTACTACCTGCTGCTCAGTAATGGTACCGTGAGTTAGGATACCTACGTAAAAAAATCAATCACGATTGTATAAATGCTAACGCAAGCGTTACTTACCAACTCATAGTACGGATTCTGGCCTTTGTCAGCCACGTGAACATGTTTATGAAGAGAGGCCTACTCTACCGTAAACGTCAAAATCGAAAATTTCTGACGACTGCCTCTGTCTGTCACCCCTACTTCGAAATATTTGAAATACAAGTAAATACGAGTACGATTTTGTACCGTTTGGCGTAGAAACTTTAGGTTCTTGGGGCCCCAGCGCACGCAAATTGTTTGCTGAGATCGCGAAACGTCTGGTTGATGTAACTAGAGACCGAAGAGCTGGCGACTTCCTCGCACAACGCATCAGTATTGCGATACAGCGAGGAAATGCCGCCAGCATCCTCGGTACAATGCCACAAGGGCCAATCTTAGATATAGGTTAGGTTAAGTAGATTAGTTAGATTTAATCTATGTACATAAATTGTAGTTTTGAAAATAAATATATAAAAAAAAAGTAAATAATATACAATAATATACAGTTAATGATATTTATGATTCGTGAGATCAAGCGAACAAGGTCAAAACTAATGTAAAATACTTTCCTTTCCTTAAAAACTCTCCTTCCTGTACCTCGGAATTCTAATACTTCATATTTTTATTACAGGCAAGAGCAACGACATTGATGCAGGAAATACCCCTGGGCACCCCGCAGGGCCCCCTCCTTATTCCGGGTATCCCCCAGGTCCGCCACCAGGGCCACCACCAGCGCAAGTCACAACAGTGATCCCAGGGGCAGTGGTTATTCAGCAGACAGTGGGCCCAGATCCCACACACACAACCTGCCGGTCGTGCAACCAGAATATAGTGACAAGAGTAGATCGCAAAGCATCGACTAGAACGCACATATTTGCTGGTCTCCTTTGTCTATTTGGGTAATTTATAATTTTAATTCTTAGTTCCTAAAATCGTTACCAAGCTCAACCTAACATACTTTAAAAGCCTTGATTACATATTGACTTAAAATTTCCTAACGACAATCTTGGTAGCAGACTCCTCTGCCTGCGACCACGGGAAGAACGTTATGCTCGAGACAATCAGGACAATATTTAACGTCAACTTGTCGCATTAAGAGATTGTTCGGTATTAAATTGAATGTAACCGTTTGCGACAAGGATAAATAACCGTACCTAAAGTTCCGTCTATTTTTTTATATCTTGTATAATAAAATCAGTAGGACTACCCCGAACATCAAAATACGTGAATTTCGACCTTGAATCTTTGTCATTTCAAGAAAGGCGTCATTTTTGAGTGAAAAGGACCTGCAGTAGTAGCTCAAAATATGGTACTTCTTCATAATAAAATTCGACATCGTCATCATTCTCAGATTGTTATTGCCCAAGGCTGAGCAAGTGAGCATATTCACATTTTGAGGATCACTAGTTTATAAGATCTAGTAAACCCCACGGGGTATATATAAAAATAGAGATCTAAACAATTTATTTTTATATTTCAGATGTTGGTGCTGCGTATGCTGCCCGTACTTCATGGATTCTTGCCTTAACACTGATCATTATTGTACCAACTGTGGAGCATTTGTCGGAACCTACATTAGATAAACTTTGACATGGCTGAGATACAGAAGGAAAAATTATGAATTTTTAATTCATTCAATCAATAACTTGGCTTGCTGCTTGCAATATAGTTAGCTTTAAAAGTTTTTGGGCTTATTGCAGATAGCAAGGGACATGACTAATTTATAACCTTTGGAAAAAGATATGATTGCATGCAATTGGCAAAGTTGTCACGGGCCAATCTGCTTATATTGCTACAATCAGATTTTGATGATTTTACTTTTTAAGTGGATGTGACAAATATTTCAGTATAAATTAAAATAGACTTTGTAATGATTTCTTGTTGCAAGAGCAAGATGTTTAACTACTTAGAATGGAATTGGGTATCCCAATTCTGTGAATCAAAAAGTGTAAATTGTTATGAAACATGAAAATGTGTAAAAAGTGTAGGTAGGTACATCAGAAAAAAACTAGTGAAAATTTTGTGACAATCATCAACATCTAATTTATATTCATCTTATTGGAGAATTATATGTGATTATAATTACACTTCGAACAAGATTATGATTTCTAAGATGTTTTCTATCGTTTCATAAATGGTATTGTGCTGACAGAATATCATAAACATGATAAAAGATGAAAACGTTAAATTAGACTTCTATTGCACGCCTCAACAAACTTTTGCAATGTTGTTTACTGCATTAAGTTTATTGTTTTAAGCTATTTAGAAGTCAGTGTGTTTATCTTCATGTTTCGGTGTACCTAGATCTTCATTGTATAGTGTGTCGTTTAAGTTGACTGTACCTATTATGTTTGTGTGTTTATTTATACTAGCACAATAAATTATAACAATAGTCACTTGCCTTGTCATTACTTCCTTAGCTATCCTATGATTAGTATTCCTCGGATTTGGTTGACGAGCCGTTTCCTTTTATATTTATCATTATTTTCGTCAGATAAGGTTTTTATCACTATGTACTGATCTTCAACGTTTTATCAATACATTTTTTAGAGATAAAGTGACTCAATTCAATAGTGATATTAAATATCTGTACTGAACATTTATTGAACACAAGTAATTATAAAGGTTGATAATGTTTAAATTGTTTTACATAAACATACATCACTAAAGAATAAATGCGACGTTTGCTCTCAAACGGACATATTTGTATTTCGGCATTTCTCCGAGCTTTTCAACCGCCGTGACTTCGGTAGTATCATTATTACTAGATTTCCGTGGATCTCTTTTTTTGATATATTGGTAGTTATCAACTACGTCTACCAATATATCCAAAAGTTTTTGCATCTCTCATGGGATTCGAGTGATAAGGCTTCCACCGAAGTCACGGCGGTTGCAATGCTCAGAGAAATGCCCATATGCGAACCGTTGATAACAACGTAAGCGCCGTGGAAGAGAAGCCCCATATTGACAAAAATACTTCACAAATACCCGGGATCTCCAGTTTCACAGGCAGGGTCACTACCGTCTGATCTACAGAATGCCGTTAATGTTAGTATTTAAGAAGCCCACTTAATTAAATAAGGATTCCAATTGGCGGACCAATAAACCAATAATCCTCAGATTGCGCCCTACAATAACGGTTTAAAAAAAAATTGAGTTCGTTGCCGGAAAAAACGATAAAACCTCTCCGGTTTGTGGTGTAGGAATAGAACCGGGTGTAAAGGCACTTCCAATATTAGGTGAACTAACTTTTTTTCTTACAAATCGGCGACTAAAAATATCCATCCATGGATATTCAGCGTAAGAATGCCGCCAGCAGTGTTATTGGATACGTACTTTTGTACTGGGAACGGCAAGGGACTGCATGGGCAATATTACAGTATTAAGTTTTGTCTTAAGATTTGTCTGTTTTATTTGAAGTTGTAATCTTTGTACAGTATTTATTGATTGCTTAAAATTATAAAAGCATTCGTTCGTAGCGTCACCGTTGAAGCTACGGTGTGGGGAACATGCGTTAATAACGGTACGCATACAACGCGTTAAAGCGATTCCGTAGCATCACCGTTGTTTAAGCTGCCGTGTGATCGCACCTTTAAATGCCCTTTGCCGACCATTTGTATTAGTTTTTAGTAAAACGTCCCCCTAGCCGTGTGGTGACGGCAGTAACAATACATCTGTCACCACCCTAACTCCTCCTGCGGGTGTCGTAAGAGTCGACTAAGGGATTGAAGTGTCACTGACCATTCTACAAGATTGATGATGGGCAGCAGCGTCATCATACACATTACTGCGATCGCCAATCCGCTTGCCCAGCGTGGCGATTATGGGCATTTACCTCCTAATGCGTCTATACGCATCATCAGCCTATGCTAATCCACTGCTGGACGTAGGCCTCTCCTATTAACTATGCGTATAGATGCATTAGGAGGTAAATTAGAAAAAGCGGATTGGCGATCGCAGTATTGTGTCCCCTATGATGACGCTGCTGCGCATCATCAATCTTTTATCAAATAATGGTCAGTGACACTTCAATCCCTTAGTCGACTCTTACGACACCCACAGGAGGAGTTGGGGTGATGACAAATGTATTCTTACTGCCGTCACCACACGGCAAGCTGTTGTTGTGTGCTTATTTGTAAATTGTGTATCTGTTCATT
The DNA here is from genome assembly GCA_025490895.1 of Thaumatotibia leucotreta. Lineage (NCBI taxonomy): Eukaryota > Metazoa > Arthropoda > Insecta > Lepidoptera > Tortricidae > Thaumatotibia > Thaumatotibia leucotreta. Next base: position 12,463 of record JALPQI010023375.1, read on the forward strand.
GTGCTTGTCATTAATAAATTTTATTTTATTTCAGTTCATTTCATTTCATTTCAATATTACACTTGGCGCTCCTGCTTGACAACTCAGTCCTCGGTGCAGCGTGAGTCATCTTTGACGTCAAGACAGATTTGACAAAGCTATTGACAATTTGCCATCCTTTATCATCTGTTACTTCCGATTAGTTTTTTTATCACTGATAACAGGCCTTTATCAGCATACCATTAATGTTCGTATCACGGATGAGCTGATTCAGTTTAATACTTACATTTAACATTTATATACGTTTTTGGGATAATATTGTGAAAACAACAGCTGTTAGAACATGGAAGGTATGTAAATAAGACTAGACATATTATTTTTATTTGATTTGTTTGAAAATTTTTAAACAATTGTAAAAGGTTGCGTATATAATTGCTCCGGAAAAATGCTATACGCGACGTAAAGCGTCGAATAGTAGACCAGGGTGCTTAGCCGAGTTGCCAATCGCTAGCGCTTGGTAGCGTATCGTAGTTTTCCCTCTCTGTCACTCTTTCATATTAGTGCGACAAAGACAGTTAGCTGCCTTTCGCTTACGATTGACGATGAAGCGCTAGCGATTTGCAACTTGTCTAAGCATCCTGTAGCCGTACCATGAGTTGCAAGTAACGCATGTGTTAACATTTTAGTCAATGCTCTCGATTACTTCAATATCTTTACCCAATACAGTTCATAATATTAATATTTGTTTATAGATTCTGTGTAAAAAAACTAGGCGTCTGATAGCAAAGCAACGCCCATTCACCTGATAGATTGGCAATGGAATAATATTATTTGTCTACTCAGTATAAATAAATATCTAGTATAAGATGTCCCAACATCTTACACAAATCGACCTAGTCCCACGGTAAGCTCAATTAAGGCTTGTGATGTGGGTAACAAGCGACGATATATATAATAGATAGATACACATAAGTACTTAAATACATAAACAGCCACGACCAAGGAACAAAAAATTGTGATACCAAAATAAATACACAAATAATATCCTCGCCGGGATTCGAACCCGGAACCTTCAGCTTCGTAAGCAGGGTCACTACCAACTAGGCTACGGAGGCTGACAAAATAACACCTTTACTAACGATGATATTTCTCTGACATTTCAGGCAAAGGACCTATCGGTTTTGAGGCAGACCCCAGCGCGCACCCACCACCACCCCCGCCATATTCAGGCTACCCACCACCCCCACCTTCAGGCTACCCACCACCACCTCAAGTCACCACGATCATCCCTGGGGCGGTGATAGTACAACAAACGGTGGGGCAACATCCTATGCAGACAAACTGCAGGTCTTGTCAGCAGGATATCGTGACAAGGATTGAAAGGAAGGCGTCGACGCGAACGCATCTGTTTGCGGGTCTTCTTTGTCTGTTTGGGTAATTTATTATATACTACGAACAAATAAAACATGGAAGCCGCGCGCCATACTAAATTGCCTTTCAAAAACGGTCCTGAATTTTAGTTGACAACTGTCACCCCCTCTTCAATGCATCACGGCAATGAATTTGAATGTCAACCTATAAAATCTTAAACCGCTATTTAAAAATAGTTGTGATTGGTCCATCAAAGTTTTGATTGGCTATATCCTATAGAGATTTGTCAAAGATGTTGCGCCGAAATATGCGTGGTGTTTAGAAAAACGCTATGTCCTGCCCATCTTGGCACAATGGAACAATTGTATTTGGGGGCACTTTTGAACTGGCGTTAGACGTCCATGTTATATATGGTCGCAGATTTTATACTGATTTTAGACGTTTTGTGGTACAATCCAAATTGTTTTTATTACATATTTTATCTACTTCCATATCATAATTATCCTATTATATATTCAGAAGCGGTAATGTAATGACCTATATTAAGAAACCGGTGTCTGCGGCTGTATCATAATATTAACATTGAAGTACACTGCATCATAGGTAATATTAACATTATAATATCGGTGTCAGTACATTCATGTTAACATTATGAAGTAAACTTCTTTTTGTTTTTTTTTTCAATACGAATTTTAGGATATTCTTACACAAATTGACTATTTTCAACTGATTTGAATTGTTATATTTAGAGGTATTTTACTTAGCGGATATCAATGTAAATAAAGGTAAATTATAATTCTAAACTTATGATAAGGATGTACGAGTAGATAAAGTTATCTATGTGACTGTATATAATTAGGCATATTATGCGCCAACCACACAAATAACTATTATGTATTTTGGTATATGACATTTTATATGAAAATGTATCGTCTAATATTAAAAATACAACTCAAAAAATATTAAATCAAAACAATTTGAGTTGTTCCACAAAATATATTGATGTCAGCACCATATCTCTCACGGAACAAACAACCCGAATCATCATCATCATATCAGCCGAAAGACGTCCACTGCTGAACATAGGCCTCCCCCAAAGATTGCCACAATGGCCGGTCCGGCGCCACCCGCATCCAGCGGACTCCTGCGACCTTCACCAGGTCATCAGTCCACCTTGTGGGGGGCCTACCCACGCTACGCCTTCCGGTACGTGGCCGCCACTCGAGAACCTTCCCGCCCCAACGGCCGTTGGTTCTACGCGCAATGTGCCCCGCCCACTGCCACTTCAGTTTAGCGATTCGAAGAGCTATATCGGTTATTCTCACCATAGTGTCGTAATCATATTAGTCATATATTTGAGAATTCATTGAGTTATTCAATTTAAGATATGGACTTATATTTATTTTATATTTGTCATTGGTTTTTCGTGACTTAAGTTTATGATATTGAATATTTGGAATGATATTATTGAACAATATCTGATAATATTTTAATTTAAAAGTATTACTTATCAAAACAAGCTAAGCCTATCTGTGTATTCGTAGAATCGTTGCGATGATAAGATAACTTATCCTGACGTTTCATTTATCTTATTTCTTGTGACCAAAATTTATGATTCAATAATAATTATTCAATAATTTGATGGTAGCTGATTTTTGACAACGATTTAACATAATGATGATGGAATCGAAAAGTTGATCAGTGGACCCCTATGTTGATCAGTGGACGTCTTTCGGCTGATATGATGATGATGAGAATATGATTAATGTATTATTGCTCAATTGCATTACGTCAATTTTATGTCTTATGAAAATCACAAAATTACGCACAATGGTAATTAATTACAATTACTTAAAATAACTGAAACGCGAAAACCTCACGGTTTCATTATTTTGTGCTGAATTTAAATAAATATTCGCGACGCTGGGCAAGCGGGTTGGCGATCGCAGTAGTGTGTCCACTATGATTCATGATGCTGCTGCCTATCATCAATCTTCGATAAATAGGTCCGTGACACTTAAATCCCTTAGCCGACTCCTGCCCAAGGATAGAGTTGGAGTGGGGACAAGTGTTTTCTTACTGCCCGCACGGTTACAATTCTATATCATATTTTTTGCAAAACTTATTTGAAATGTCGAATTCACATTAGCCATGGCTGCCTTTATGGTACCTGCCAAGAGTAGTAAGCTTACCGTTTGAATAATAGTAACCGTTATAATGGTGGGACCAGATCCTGAATTCGATCGATTCATATTGCATTATTTAGTTTTAAATTTGTACCATTTTATTTATTTATTTTCTATTTGGTACCTGTTGTAAAAAAAAATAATTAGTACCTCTTCCATTCAAAATTATGCTTAAAATAGTCTGGTCCCGCCATTATAACGTTATAATGGCGGAACCAGGTCCTGAATTCTGTCCATATTCTGTCGATTCCTATTGCATTATTAGTATTATTTGGTACCGTCCCTCTTGTAAAAAAAATAGTACCTCTTCCATTTCAACCCAATAGTACAAATTCAGTATTAAATAATGCAATATGAATCGATCGAATTCAGGATCTGGTCCCGCCATTATAACGGTTACTAATAATACGATATTTATGTATTTCAGTTGCTGGCCGTGCGTATTCCTGCCTTACTGCATGGACTCGTGTCTCAACGTCGACCACTACTGCACGAATTGTGGCGGCTATATCGGTTCCTACACCACCTACATCACGTAGAATTTATATGTATATAGCAAATACATCAGGATGCTTTTAAAAGCATATTCCTGAGGCTAAAATAAGCAAAAAATGTTTATTTAGCTGTTTGTTTACTTGTCTGTAAACAACACTAATCTTACATTTTATTCTTTTTACCTTGATTGAGCTGAAATTTTATATAGATATTAAGACAAAGCTAATCATATCACGGAGTTAATGATCAAAACCCGGACGACGGGAGAAAAATGTACTTTTCACTAGTGCTTCATTAAACATCGACTATCCTATCGATATCCATATGAATATTTTTTTAATTGTAAAGTTTATTTTAGTAAAAGTTGAAATTACACTTGTTAAGATTACTTTTATACCCTCAAGGCAAATTATTCACAATAAATATCAGATTATGTTGAAAAAAAAAAATTAGCGTTTCAACTTTAAAACATCTTAATTAATTTGATTTCCGAAAATAAGTGGAACTACTATATAATATAATAATACTAATAAC
>JALPQI010023376.1:0-19906 GCA_025490895.1 Thaumatotibia leucotreta
GTATAGAAGTGTTGTTGCCAATGAAGAAGTAGGTACTTATCTACATACCTCTACCATGTTATATAGAACGACTATTTTACCTCGAGTACTTGTATTTAAAAAAAAATACTCCTAAGGGGGTAAAAATGGAGTTAAAAGTTTGTATGAAAAAAAGTTTAGTTTTAGATTAAGAAATTTCATATTGCGTAAACTAATTTTGAATAAAAATGTAAGAAAAGTAATTCAAGGATTTTTCAAAATTCACCTCCTAAAGGGTTGAAATGGGGCTCCGAAGTTTGTATGGCGAAACAAGATTAGTTGGACTATTTTATCCGAAACTTCGCAGGAGTATTCTGTAAATTAAATGAGAACATAAATAATTAACCTTTATTTAAAATTTTCGAAAAACAAACCAACAAAGGTTAATTATTTATGTTTACTTCTGGTTCTAGAGATTTCAAACTTAGCACGTACGTTCCTTTAAGGGTGTAGACCCCTACACCCTTAAAGGTTTACATTGCATTATTGTTTTGTAAGAGGGTGAATATCTGAGAATTTCAACCGCTTATTTTGGTGACATCATTTTTGCCGAAGTTTCTAAACGTCTCAATGTTATACTTCGCCATTTGTATAAGGTATCGTGCCTCCTTAAAATGACAAAGTAGCACATTGTAACGAATAGAAACTTCGACAAAAATTATGCTACCAAAATTAGGCGGTTGAAATGCTTAGATATTCACCCAGGAAATGACGAATTGACGATGCCTGCGTTGCTAATTTTAATTCGTGTAGTTTATTTGCAATTAAGTATTTAATTATGTCATACTAATATGCTGTTCAATGAAACAGACTTCAGACAGAATGTAATAAGGTAAGATTCTACTTCGGTTTAGGAAAGGTAACCACTCACTCGATTTCGAAATTAAGAAAACGTCACCCAGATTGCTTTGACAGTTTGTCGTCGGAATGGCGCGAAATCATGTTTGATTTAAAGTTGGATAACTTTGCTTGTACTAAAGCAATTACGATAATTGTTTTAACACTGTAAAAAACATTAAACAAGTCGTCAAGTTATATCGCCATTAATCTGGCTTTTATAATAAAAGTAATGAATAAACGCACGCAAATTAGACGCATACAAATTTTGTACCAACTTTCTGCAGTAAACGATTTTTTAAAAAAGATCTAAAGCGATAAGGTATATGTTTTTCGGATTCATTTGAAAGGATATTACATTGTCTTTTGGATAATACCAAACAATTAAAGAAGCTTCTTACAAAAATGTTGAGAAAAACTTATTTGATTGCAGGCTTAAGTCAGAACAAATGTGCGATATAAAACCGTCAGTTACATAGAGATATTATTGGTAATTTGGAGATTTATTTACTCAAAATATAGTCATAAACAGGATAAAGCACTAACAGGCATTCTATTAAAACCTTATTTTATACATTTGAGTCCGTAATTGCAGAAATAATAGCAAAATAACAACGTATTTACGTACCCTGCCGGTTCACGGAAGACAACCGAATTTGTAAACAAGATCACAAGCACAAAAAATAACTTAAAACAACACTACCACGTTTTATGAACGCGTCACAGTATGCACTACACAATAACCGGCACATAATAAGCAATTACTGATAATTATATCAACAAATTTAAATAATTTAAATGTAAACAAACATACAAAGTCGCGCCTAGAAAGTCAACTGAGAAAGAAAACAAGATGGCGGCACTGGCCCGCTCGCCGGGCCGCCAACGCCATGTTCATAGGCCATTAGGCCGAGAACACACAAGTGTTTACGCGAGCGCGCTGCTTCAAGACAATAATATAATATATTAATGTTGACTTTGTTGAACTGAACAAAAATATAACTTATTAATGTTTTATATTTAATGTGTTGTAGATAAGTTGTTAATAATGTTGGTAATGATATTAAAAAGCTCAAAATTATTATAAAATGGTCTACCAAGCAAAACTCAAATACATGAAATTGAAAACTCACGTTTTCTCAGAGATGAGACGAGACGAGACCAGGACAATTTTTCGTCCAATAAAACCCCTATATTCTATTTTTTGTTCAAATCATTGAGCAGTTTCCGAGATCGCAAATAAATATGTACTAATACTAATACAATTATTTATATACGTACCTAAACTCGATAATTGGTCGTTTAAAGGTGTAATAAGGGCATTTTCACTTTTAGGGACACCCAATTAGCGTTAGATAAAAAAAGCCTAACTGCAGTCAGGTTTGTAACGACGGCATTTAATATTGATAAAAACAAAAATGTTGGTGTTAATTTTTTAAGCTTTAAGCGATATAAGAATATAAAAACACCAATCAATTTAAAATTCATGAAGAGTTTATACTTAATTGTCGTTACAAACCTGACTGAAGTTAAGCTTTTTTTAATCTCACGCTGATTGGGTGTCCCTAGAAATGAAAATGCCCATTATACCTTTAAACTAGCCATTCTTAAGCATTTCTTAAAGGGGTTTCTGAGGACGGAAAATCGATCTAGCTTGGAAACTCAATCTAAGTATTCATGGATTTTTTGGATTTTTTTTATCATGTTTCTTAGTGACATTTAAGTGTATGAATGTAGTTTTTCTTTCCACTAAAATCGATCTCATGGTTCCTAAGAAAAGATTTCGCTATCTGCTATGGTTTTCAAAACCTCCATACTGACCCATTTGAATTGATAACCCTTTATTATTATGTTAACGTTCATTAAAAACAAGACGTTTCTAGAGTGGACAAACTGCACCTAATAATCTTAAATAAATAAATATCTTGGGACATCTTACACAAATCAACCTAGTCCCACGGTAAGCTCAATTAAGGCTTGTGTTGTGGGTACCAGGCGACGATATATATAATAGATAGATACATATAGATACTTAGATACATACACAGCCATGACCAAGGAACAAACATTTGTGATAAATAAATACACAAAGAATGCCCGGATTCGAACCCGGAACCTCCAGCTTCGTAGGCAGGGTCACTACCAACTAGGCTACAGAGGCTGACAGAGGCTGAAATCTTATATAAATACAAACGAATCCAAAATTGCTATTGCAAATACTGTAAATATTTAAAATGGTAGAGAATATTTGTGTATTTATCACGAATATTTTATGTAGTTCCTGAGTTATGGGTGGTTCCTATAAGTAGGTATGCATTTATATTATAATTCAAACATGATTGTATATTATGTCGTCGCCTGTGGTACTAGGCCACAGTAGGTAGTAATAATAATACTTTATTTTGCACTATAATTGTTAATTTATGATTTTTTTTTTTTAGTTATCGGGTATGGTATGTTCATTGTCATGCCTAAGTATTTCATTGCTACAACACAATATTATGTTCTGCAACGAGGGTTTTTGATACTTTTTCTGCCACTATGGGGAGGTGAGATGGCAGCACTGAGCGGGAGTTTTGACGAATTGTCAAAATGAATACATGCATTTATTTTTCAAAATATTTATAGGTTTATTTATTCTGAAAACCATTACTTTAGGAATATTGTTTTCTAAAATAAATAAAAATAAATGTTCCAAGTCAATTCCCATGAAATTAACAAAGTTATGATAATTATTTTTAATACCAGTGACTTTGCGCGCCTGTTTGCGCTCAGTACGTCTTCAGTTCGACGACCGTGTATTATTCGTAATCCATTACAAAATCAATACTCTTCCAAATAAAATAGAATTTCAATATTTTATGTCCAGGTGCCTATGAATAGTATGAATCAGACAGCTGTGTGGACCAGACGCCTACTCTAGCGCCGCCTGGTGGCAGAAAAAATGTCGAAAACCCTCATTGGAATTGGAAGACATAACGTTTAATGACTATGCGTGAAAGAAAACAAGGATTTATGTCAGAATTATGTACTTTATTTAACCAAGTCATACATATTGAACTAGGTATGTTTTCAGTTTCCGAGCTGGAGGCGTTTGAGGCATTCCAAGCCTAGCCTACATTTACATGTCGTTGGAGACTACTTCCTGAAAACAAAATTGAAAAAGCTTTCAATTTCTTATGTACGGAACCGAAAAATTCGTACAAAATCAGTAATGGGAGCTTATTATACTTCTCTTTTACATTAAAAGTAAATTAAGAACCTCATTAGTGCATGTGGTGGAGCATCGAGCAACAACACGTGCTTCGATTGTTTTGTCCTCTTGCCCTCGTACAAATTTCTGGCCTCCGTTCTCAAATTCACTCTTTTTTTGTCTAGGAAAGAGTGAGACGCAGAGTTCCTATTTTTCTTCATAATTATGTCCTGCAACAAAGCAAAGCTATTATGACTTATATAAAATAAATAAAAGTCAATGTGATTTGATTATTCACACAAGAAAATATACAGACCAAATTCACCTAGTGCTCGGTCCAGGAACAGGAGTAGCTGGTACAGGTTGTGGTGGGGCCGGTGAAAGTAGCTCTTCAGTTACATCTTTACGCCCGTGAACTCGTCCACTTCCTTTTTTTCTAAAATTTATAAACCTCAATAAAACTATCCAATAAGCACAAAAGACTAGAAAAAACAGACAATATTTTTTTTGCTAATAAATTGAGCAGAAATTATTAAAAAAAAAAACAATCTCCTAATAAGCATGGTCGCTAACTTATTACTTTACATACAGAGTGGAAATTATTTTTGGATCAGTGTGGACAGCTACCAGATACAGAGTAGCTACGCGAAAATGATCGTAGAAGACCTTCCCTCGATTTCAAATAAATGAAAATTAAGTTTAAAGATTTTGAAAAAAAAATACACGTTGCGAGAAAATGGCCATTTTTTTCAAACTTTTTTTGATGTCATTTGATCCTGTTTCTGTATAGGATCAAAAACTTGAATAGGACTAAAAATTTTTATCGGCTAGAAGAGACGCAAATTAAGAATTGAAATTCCCATACAAATTGTATTAAAATATCCGTATGTAAATTTATGCCGATCGATCCCATTCCTTTCCAGTATCAATAGTTTCCTAGGAGTCAACTTCCATTCCAAAATATACAAAAAATCCAAAAATTAAAAAACTAAACTGTTTTTATACATTTACTATGGGAAAAAATAGAAACTTTAATTGATACATTATCTGTCACACTAATTAGTTCTCCTGTACTAAATGATAATAATACTGTATGAAAACATTAGCAACATTATTTAAACAGTAATAATCAAAATTAAAATTTCACTTTATTCCCATAGTATGTATGAAAACCGTTTTCTGAAATTTTAACTTTTTTTACATTGCCATAAGTTGACCACTAGGAAACTATTGGTACGGAATAGGAATGGAATCAATTAGTATTAAAAAAATTACTCACGATTTTTTTTATTTTTATTCAATTTGTATGGGAATTTTAATTCTTGATTTGCGGCCTTCCCATTTCGAATTTCCCATACAAGCTTTTGATCCTAAACAGAAACAGGATCGATTGACTTAAAAAAAAAATTTGTCAATAATAACCATTTTCTCGCATCCTGTATGTTTTTCCCAAAATATGTAAACACCAATCTTCATTAATTTAAAATCGAGGTAAGGTTTTCTAAGACCATTTTCGCGTAGCTACTCTGGATCTAGTAACTCATTGACCCAAAAAGAATTTCCACCCTGTATATACGCATAGTACAAAAATAATAAACACGAAAAATAGCTATAAAATAATAATATCGAAGTGAAAACAAAACATTAATAAAATAAGGACGATAAAAACTTTTGAATAAGTCTTTGAGTTATGGTCCGTGTGTACCATGCCTTATTTGCTTCCGCAAAACGATCGCAGATTTCGCGGAATTTTGGCCGCCGTGGAGCCGTCATTCTAGTTAGTAGGCATTAACTATTTACTAACTCTTGTTTTATTCGGTAATCCTGTTTATTCTAAGAGAGTTCATATAAACATTTCACCTTTTCTTGAAGCTTAATAGTTACGCTATTTAATTACTAAAAGCAATGACAAAAATATTTGTATATAAGAGAAATGTGAGACATTTAATTACGAACTACCTCAAAAATCTACCGAGTTATTGATTGCAAATGCGATTTTTTGTTTATTTATAGCAAATATGTCAAAAATATATTTGTTCCCTAATAAAACAATAAACACTGAGTATTTTGATGTATAATACAAGTAGAAATACATAAATTTTAATACTCACGACATTTTCGTACGCTCCGCAATCTTTTCACAACTTTTTCTTTAGCGCCACTTCAGAAAATAACACAGATAATAATATTTTACTTGTTTCCACTACACTTAAACACTTTTTAAATATTGCTATGTTGGTAGTCCGTATTTTTATTGCAATTTATACCATATCTGTGTAGCCCTTTTTATATTACAAACGAAAATGCGCGCGTACTCCGCTTGGTTCCTCTAGTTACCAGTGTCAGTTCATGGGTGCGCAAAGTTGGTAACTCTAGCCGCCAGAAGCGAGTGAGTGGGTAAGAACTGCGATCCCACACAGAAACGAACGGCTATCAAAGTAGGTTTTGGGTTAGGTTAGAACTGCGACCCCACATAGAAACGAACGACTATCAAAGGATGTTCAGGTTAGGTTTTTACATTTTTTTTCATAGAAGTCCAAAATCTACGCGTGCGAAGCCGCGGGCAAAAGCTAGTAGAGTTACAAAAACGCATGCTGTTCACGACTTATGTTTCACTCTGTAGATATAATATAATTTAATACATACCTAGGTAAAATGGATGACAATGTAATTTATGGATATCATGAAGCTAGTCCGATGATAAGTCAGGAAGTAGCCACAGGAACTTGGGGTCGAAACCTATCTAACCCTATCATATGGCAAGGGCTCGTTAGATACATTTTAATGAATAGATAGTAGAAAAAAATAGAAAAATCTTAAATTAAAAATATTATTTAGGACTATACATACAATCCGCTGAATACTAATTCTGCGGTAATTCATTATCCATAATCATTCATAACATACAAAAACAAAATTGTATATTACTACACAAGTAGCTTCCTTTTGAAGTTCTCATAAATCTTAAAATCCACGCGATGCTTTTATGTAACTATAGACAAGTAGTAGTTACGCGACCACTACACGATTCATTGTTTGGCGCTTCAAAAGAAAATCTACAGTAGTATCCGTTTCAGCTGAAAGTGAAGTAATGTTTAAGTTGGCACACATGTTGTTTCAACACACAACTGTGTACGGAATAACTATGTGTTTTGGTGTAAAATATGGGGTCACAGTCTCGATTTAACTTAGAAAATGATTTACAATCAGTGAAGGGGTTTTAAAGATTTCATTTTTAAACGGACTTTTTGACATCACGAAACGTAAACTCTATTTAAATCCCGAGTAGAAAAAGCTACGATCGAGATTATCAATTGTAAAATATTTGTACAATATTCTCATCCTTCATTTATTGAGGCATCAGTGCCAAAGTTTATTTAATAAATGGCGTTGAAACAACGCCAAGAAGGAATCCTGAAAGCATTCCTCGCAAGAGGCAGGAAATCGTTTACTGGACTCGGAGAAAGATCGGAACAGACAAACAAACAGGCGTTGGGAGATTTATTGTTTGAGACCGATTTATTTCATCCCTGTCGGTGCTGCAGCTAAGACATTAAAAGTTTGAGAGCTTTTGTCATATGTTTTGCTCGCTTCTCCAGACTATTGGCTCAGGATGTCTTCCTTTTGTATTATTTTTATATTTTTCCAATGGACTCTGGAAAAATTTTAGTGATATTGTAGAGTAATGTAATATTCATCGTCGTAAATAGTTAAATGTGATATACTGACTTATTATTTCTGAATATTTGTTGTGCACAATTTATACATGAATATTCTAAAGTGAAACACCTTAGATGCACATTATGAACATTTTGACTGTTAACTTTTTAAATAGGTACGTATTAGATGTCATATGTATACCAAATAAAAAACACCGAGTTTACCAACGCCGTGTACACGTCGCTATTTTCGTTATGGTAATAAAGGAGTGTCCAGATATTTTTGAACGCTCCGGACGGTACGATATATCTGATGGCGACTGTACATAGGATAAATATATCCATCGGGGAAAATTATCATTAACCTAATCCTCAGGCATAGAAAAGAAATGTATAGCTAACATTTATATGACGTTTTCTACGGGAATAGTGAAACTAAAGGCCCTTAGTGTCGTTTTTAACAAAAATACGAACTAAACGAATTACATATGCGTACGCGTGCGGAAAGCTGGACGTGGTCACAGGTACCATACAACAAAATGCGCGCGCCTGCTGATATGTGTGTCTTCACCCTTAAACAACAATAATACATAACAAACAACACCGAAGTAAGTAAAGCACGGTCCATAACTCATATGATGCACAGCGGCTGATTTATAAAGGCCGAGTTGACCCCGGAGTCAGCGGCACTACGTGCACTTTCTATTCAGTAGCATTCAGCTAGTGAAGTACCTCTAAAGTTCCGAGTCAATGGAACCCGTTGACTTGGATACTCGCGATACTTTTCGTAAGAGGGATTGGTAATGTATCCTTGAAATAAGAGCGAGTTTTTTGAGTAGTTTACTATGACGAGATTGTTGCGTTACAATTCGGTGTCTTCCTTAGTAGGTTTAACAGGTTTTTTTACGACCAGCCATTTCTCAAGTTTTTACACGCATTAAAATGTATTTAGAAGTTATCGAGAGACAGATTAACATTAAAATAATTATATTAAACGATTAAACTCGCAAAAATACGTTTTTATCACTGTGCACGATATGACAGTAAAATAAATACATGAATTCATCCATTTACTTTGTAGCCTAGCTGGTAATGATCCTGCCTACGAAGCTTTAGGTTACTTTGCATTCATATTATATGCCATCATTAAAATGACTGTGTGATTTGTGTACGATATTGTCACATGACATTCATTTATTTATTTTATACCTATTGTTTCAATGTACGAGAAATATTTATATGAAATAGATATGCGTATCCTATAAATTCCGGTTTCATGAATTCAAAGCACATCCCTATAAGCTAAGCTGCATTCTCGATCACGTAACCCAATCCCGAGATTACAATGTAATGGCTATTATAAGATCGCTATGCTTCTGACCTCGTGTACGACATCCTGTAATTTATAATTATACATTCGGTAATTTATAATTACATAGACTGAACTATGCGCTGCCGGTCCGCAGATAATACAGTTACATTATACATTAATTATTTATAACCTGCTGACTACACATTTTGCGCCAGCGATGTTGGATTATTGAAGTTAAAACATTATAATATTAAAAACAAGTTTTTGTGAAACCGAGAACTGTTTTTAGAAGCTGTGTTCCTGGGTTCTATCCCCACCTCGGACGTTGCTGAACTTAGTCTTTTGTTTAAAAGGAACCCTAGTAGTTTCTACATTTGTGTCTATTAGTCTGTCCGTCTGCCTGTCCTCAGCCTAGTTCAGGTAGCCATTAGTACTAGAAATCTGCAATTCGGTACAGACATACATATTAATCACGCCGACAACGTGGTAGAATATAAAATACCCTAATCCTATATATAGTATTGGGTATCGTTCAATAGGTATTTTAAAATAGGTATAAAATAATAAGGATCTCAAAATACTCATTTATTAAGTTATTAGTTTTAAATATTGGATGTCATAAAACAAGAAATATACCTAGATCACCAATGTCAAAGGTGGGAATCGAACCCGTACGTACTCGGCTTTCGCAGGTTAGTATGGAATTATTTAAAAACTACTTAATTAGGTAGTAGGTACGTAAATAGTAAAAATGAATGCCTATGTTAGGTATCGCTGTTTTAGAATCATAATTCATTCAAACCTGTTAGGCACGCTATCGGAAAAGGTATAAAAATAGCGTTAATGATAAGTAATAAATTATCAAATATTTTTACGTCCACTCAGGACAGACTGCAAAACTAACCAACTCGTACTAATAAAAGTTACAAATCAATAAGCGGGCTAATGCAAACAAGCTAAATGCATTTCAGCCGGGGCAATGCACGATTGAATTAATTACTCGATTACAACTAATGGCCGGCCAGGCCGAATGCACTTGATTTATTGGGGCTAACTGGATATTTCCAGTTATTAGCTTAGGCTTCGGCTGGAAATTATTTAAGGCAGTCATCAGCTTGGACGGCTTCGGATTCGTCAAGCTGAAAATTAGCATCTTAAATAATACGAAATACTCGTTATGTATTTAAGTACTACTTGTTCTGTTTTTAATTTTCATAAATTAATACTTACGAGTATAGTGTAATATCCCATTTTACACGAAGGTGTTATGCGGTTTAACAGTAATTCCAAATTTCGTGCTATGTATACGCATTATACTGATTTGTGGACATATCCTTGAAGTGGAGCAGGTATTGATAAACCTTTACAATTTACGCGATTTCTTACGGCACTCCACTTCCGTAAAGCGGGGTATTATTTAGTATGAAAATCTGACCTTTTTTTCAATAAGGGAATAATGTGTTATGTATAGATATTTGACGTTTCGGAACTATCATTACGCGAATTCCATAGAAATTCTGAGAGAAAAAAATAATTTTACTTATGTCACTTATTGGAAATAGTTTACGTTTAAAAAACTAATATAGCTGAGAATATAGGCACTTATATGAATCAACTACC
Organism: Thaumatotibia leucotreta; assembly: GCA_025490895.1. NCBI lineage: Eukaryota > Metazoa > Arthropoda > Insecta > Lepidoptera > Tortricidae > Thaumatotibia > Thaumatotibia leucotreta. The sequence goes on from JALPQI010023376.1 coordinate 10,640, forward strand.
TTACATAACATAAAAGGGCAAAATTAATGTATTTTCAGACAAAGGTAACTATCAAATATTTTAAATTATACAGAAAAGATATCGAATTTTCTTGGCTAGTCACATCATACTACACTCGTAGCTCTCGTGCGATTAGATTTACGTCACATGTAAGTAATTTAATAGGCCTTTGATTAATTAGGTAAACAGTGTTTCATCTGAAACCGTTAATTAACGAACAGGGGCATAAACAAGCGTAAACTACAAACACGGCTAGTTACGACTGTTTAGATGGCCAGGATGCTTAGCCAAATTACCAATCGCTAACGCTTAGTAGCGTTTCGTAGTTTTCCCTCTCTGACACTCTTTCATATTAGCGCGACTAAGACAGTTAGCTGCCTTTCGTTTACGATTGACGAGTAAGCGTTTGCGATTGGCAACTTGTCTAAACACCCAGTAGCCGTACTATGAGCTACCGCTGTGTTTTAACGGGGACTTACTTTCTATCCGGCTCGCTCGCACCAATATGCGAGTACGAGCGAGATGGATAGAAAGTAAGTTCGCGTTAATCACGTGGTGGCAGCTCATGGTAAGCATACGGGATCCTTACTGCTGCCTTAAACGACACCGTCTACTGTCAATGTAAGTGTAACACAAGTATGTAGAGGTACCTGTACCTTTTGCAATCCAAATAAACTTAAAATAAATAATTGCTTTTAAATAGCCCAAAATGAATAACTGCGAAGTAAAAGTTAAATTCTTAAGCCATTATTCATAAACGTCTCATACTTTAAGCTAAATAAATATCGTTTGGGAGTCGTTCATGCATTAGGGGGCGTTTATAAATAATGTATGTAACTAATTACGTAATAATGATACCGCAAGTAAGAGTAATGTTTAGAAATAAAAAAAAAATATATAAATAATTGTACAATTGGAAAATAAAACTATGAAAACGGATAAACTTTAACTTCATTCCGACGCTTAAAACGACGAGTTAATTAATACACCGATTGCCGACGTTTTTAAAGTTAATTAATATACGCGAGCTTATCCGTTTTCATAGTTTTATTTAATGAGTAATGAGTAACCAAAGAAAATATTATGTATAATTGTAGTGAAAATTCTCCCATAGAAATATCTCTATCAAAATAGCCACCACCAATTTTAAGCTTCGACCACACGGAACGCGTCAGCTGTTCCGTAAACAAACACCCGCCACACGCGGTAGCTGTTTACGATGCATACGTTTGCAATACTGGCTGCATGTAAAGGAGATACAATCGCTAACGTTCAGTCGCCAATGAAACCCGCTGTCTTTGTCTCAGTAATAGGAAAGAGTGACACAGAGAAAAAAATTACGATACTCTTCTGAGCGCTTGTGATTGGCAAATTGGGTACGCACTCTGTAAAGGCCCGGCCACGACATTGGTCTAAGGTGACCGGCGGCGATCGAATCCATGAGTTGGAGCGGGATGCCGATATGGGAACTCTCTCCTGCACGTATGGTTTTCCGCTAAGCCGGTCGCCTTAGACCAATGTCGTGGCCGGGCCATAATGTAGACCTAGGCCTATTGCGAAAATTGTACGCTTCGAACATTTGTCTCTGTCACTCTAACGAAGCTGTCATTAAAGTGAAATGAACAGAAGCTTAATAATTACGATTCTCCATGTTCGTGTTAGGCCCAATGTGCTACTTTCCAGTAGCTTTTCGCGAGTATACGTGATGGGTGGATGAGAGAGCGTCAATCATTTTTATGACTGAATTTCTGTTATGTGGTTTTTTGATGGATATGGTTAATGAAGGTCGTTGCATAAGTTTTTCATTCTCGGAGTTGTTGATACTCGGTAGGTACTGACTCTGATGGTGACTTATGATGGCCTACTCCCAATTCATCTGTCTCAATAACGGTTTAGTAGGTAATTGTTTTCAAATTGTAATTTATATGTATAGGTACATAGTAATGTTGCCGCTAAAAAACACAATCCAAAAATATTTGATAAAACAATTTCAGTTGTTCCACAAAAATATAAATATTTTCACATATCGAATTAATAGTTTGCTATTTCAAATATAATAAGTAAAATGCCACAAAGGCCAAATATAGTTAGTTTAGTTCAATTTAATTTATGTGTATAAATTGTACACTAGGATATGGATAAAAAATATCAGTACGAAAGAGAAGAACAAAATAATATATTGGATATAACTAGGAATGTTGAACTAATTAATAGGAAAACATTAATTAGTCTTTATAGCAACCAGAAAGAAAGGGCAAGCTATTTACATTACCCTTCGTTTCATGCAAGCGACAAGCTTAGCTATTTGTCAAAATGCAATTATGGAAGCAGGTGAACTTTTTTATAGCCGACACAGGTCAATACCATAAAAGGTGATCATATGCGCGTCTGCTAAGTACAAGACAAGAAATTGGGGTCCCTACTTAGCAATCAAGTTTCTTTTCTCTGTATAAATACTCTAGAAGGTCATGATCAATGAATTTACATTTAATTACTACGCGACCACGAGTTCCTACTTTCATTTGTTTCCGTGGATGGAAGGGGCCGGATGAAGGTATGAGCAAGCAGGACGGTAGGATTGTGTAAGGGCATCCTTCTGCTTCCATTACACTAGTAGCCTATTTAATAAAGCGACACGTTTCAATTTTGCAAGTATAATGTTCCTTCCCAGAAAACTGACGTTTATGCGAGTTAAAAGTCAGTCAGTCTATTTAAATTAACATAAGAAGTTACAATTCACAAGCGGAACTCTTCTGTCGTTACGTGTCAGAAATACTGCAACTGGTTGCAAATGATAACATAAATAGAAAACTTTTACCTGACAAGAACTCGTGACGAACTTTTAAAATTTTGACTCTAACAGCGTGCTCTTATTAAAGCTAAAATCGAAGAGTTCGTAAGAACTATACATTATTTTTGTAACAATAGCACCACAAACGCATTTTGTAAGCAGACATCGAACATTTAAAAAAAAATCGGTGTAGTACTCCTGTCTGCAGAAATAATGGAATTTATACGAAAATATGATAAATTATGGCTCATTATGAACCCTAATTACCTATTCCAGGGTGCTTAGACAAGTTGCCAATCGCTAACGCTTAATCGTCAATCGTAAACGAAAGGCAGCTAGCTTTCTTTGTTGCACTAAGAAAGAGTGACAGAGAGGGAAACTACGATACGCTACTAAGCGTTAGCGATTGGCAATTTGGCTAAGCATCCAGCTGTGATTAGGAATTAGTGCAAAAGCTTAACCGTTTCCATACATTATTGGGGAAGGCCCCCCACAAGATGGAGCAACGACCTGGTAAAGGTTGCGGGTGTCCAATGGATGCGGACAGATCACGACCGATCTTTGTGGAACTCTCTGGGGGAGGCCTATGTCCAGCAGTGGACGTCAATTGGCTGATGATAATACATTATTATGGTCACGTGACTTAATATCGCTTATCGTATACCTACTGCAGAATGACATCTTAGCTATGCCTGCTTGTCCTTTCTAAACCCTAGAGGTACAAACCTGGAAGAGCAGATAGCCGGAGTCGTACATCCAGAAGTCTTCGGGCGCGTTGCCGGGCTTGGTGAGCTGGATCGCCAGGCAACGCTGCAGGATCAGCTGGCAGCGTTGCCCGCCCGCTCCGCGGCCGCTAACGTTCAGTCGCCAATGAAACCCGCTGTCTTTGTCTCAGTAATAGGAAAGAGTGACAGAGAGAAAAAAACTACCATACGCTTCTGAGCGCTTGTGATTGGCAAATTGGGTACGCACTCTGTAAAAGCCCGGCCACGACGTTGGTCTAAGCGACCGGCGGCGAGCGAATCCATGAGTTGTCAATATGGGAACTCCCTCCTGCACGGGTTTATATCGGGTGGCATAATGTTTTTATTTCGAAAAATTTATCGCATAACAACTTTACGCCGAAAAATGAATGGCTTAAACATTGTTGCGCATATTTTCAGCCTCCGTAGCCTAGTTGGTAGTGACCCTGCTTACGAAGCTGGAGGTTTTTTGTTCCTTGGTCATGGCTGTCTATGTATTTAAGTATCTATATGTATCTATCTATTATATATATCGTCGCCTGGTGCCCACATCACAAGCCTTAATTGAGCTTACCGTGGGACTAGGTCGATTTGAGTAAGATGTCCCAAGATATTTATTTATTTTTATTTATGCCTGCTTGTCCTTTCTAGTATACCCTCGAGGTACAAACCTGGAAGAGCAGATAGCCGGAGTCGTACATCCAGAAGTCTTCGGGCGCGTTGCCGGGCTTGGTGAGCTGGATCGCCAGGCAACGCTGCAGGATGAGCTGGCAGCGTTGCCCGCCCGCTCCGCGGCCGCTCATGCCTTAGGCGGGCGGGGGTGCGGGCAGCGGCATGCTCTGTTGACAACAAAATATCACTTTAGAATTGATTTTAGAATATTTTTTGATTAAGAAGGAATGTCCTCCCGCGGACGGTCCGTCTGTGGAATGAGCTCCCTGCTGACGTTTTTGTGACGATGCTTGAATCGGAACGCACATTGCCCCTTCCATGTTAGGTTCTGGCCGTTTTAGATCCTTTATTCCAAATTTAAAATTACAAATTCCCATTATTCATTCATTTCCCTGATTATTCATCCTCAGTCCATCAGAAGACACAGATCGATATATTACTAAATATTTGTCAATTTACTCAAGAATCTAAGTGCAACACGAGTCAGTGCTTTGTTATGTACTTTTAGTATCCAGCGAATGTGTTTTTATTAAACGGTTTTTATTAACTTCACCGCGTATCAACTGTCGTCGATGCTTCAAATCTTGTGATCGATTTTTCGACCACTTCTACTGCACCAAATTGAATGAAATTTGGAACTTGTGTCCAGTCCCCATGACAATGCAATATTATAATATTTGTATCCATGTACCCTCAAAGCCTGATGCTGCAGACGTACTGCTTACCTTAACCGAGAGTGTTAGATACGTGAAAATGAAAGTATAGCATGTTTGGCTTAATCAAATACTAACAGCCTGATCTTGACTTCCAACTCCTCACTCCTGATGCTGCAGTACTGCCCACAATAACCGCAAGGTTTATCTTTTATCGATTTCTTGATTTTAAAGAAGTTCTTTAGATATTTCTTTAGATATTTAGTAGAAACATGCGAATTTAATACTAACGTCCAACTCCTCAAATCTGATACTCCAGTGTTACTGCCTGCCACAACCGCTAGGTTTAGCGATCTGTAGATTTTAAAGTACTGCTTTAGACATTTGGTAGAAACATACGGATTTCATTATCATAATCATCATCATATCAGTCGAAAGATGTTCACTGGTGAATATAGGCCTCCCCAAAGATTGCCACAACGGCCATCGGTTCCACGCGCGACGAGCCCCGCCCACTGCCACTTCAGTTTAGCGATTCGAAGAGCTATATATCGGTTATTTTGGTTCTGTTGCGGATGGTCTCATTTCTAATCCGATATCGCAGAGAGACTCCTAGCATAGCCCTCTCCTTTGCCCTTTGGGTGACAATGAGCATTCTTATAACCCCATTGTAAGCGAGCACGGCTTAGTACCGTAGGTCATCACTGGCAACATACACTGATCAAAGACTTTCGTCTTCAAACCCTGCGGAATATTGGACGAAAAGATACAGACGGATTTAATACTGACTTCCAACTTCTCAAACCTGATGCTGCTGAGACACGTGTCACTGCCAGCCATGTCGGGCCTGCGGCCCTCCGGCTGATAGACTGACGGCGTGAGTGGATCGCGTAGAGTAGGGCGACCCGTCACAGCGTGAGTGAACCGCGTAGGGTGAGCCGTTGGGCCTGCGGCTCTCCAGCTGATAGAGTGACAGCGTGAGTGGATCGCGTAGGGTGAGCTGTCGGGCCTGCGGCCCTCCAGCTGATAGAGTGACAGCGTGAGTGGACCGCGTAGGGCGAGCCATCGGGCCTGCGGCCCTCCAGCTGCTAGTGTGACAGCGTGAGTGGATCGCGTAGCGTAGGGCGACCCGTCGGACCTTCGGCCCTCCAGCTGATAGAGTGACAGCGTGAGTGGATCGCGTAGCGTAGGGCGACCCGTCGGGGCTGCAGCCCTCCAGCTGATAGAGTGATAGCGTGAGTGGATCCCGTAGCGTAGGGTGACCCGTCGGGCCTGCGGCCCTCCAGCTGATAGAGTGACAGCGTGAGTGGATCGCGTAGGGTGAGCTGTCGGGCCTGCGGCCCTCCAGCTGATAGAGTGACAGCGTGAGTGGACCGCGTAAGGCGAGCCGTCGGGCCTTCGACCCTCCAGCTGATAGAGTGACATCAGCGTGAGCGGATCGCGTAGGACGAGCCGTCGGGCCTGCGGCCCTCTGGCCGATAAACTGACAGCGTGAGTGGATCGCGTAGCTTATCAGCTTGACAGCTCTATCGAGTGACAGCGTAATTGGACCGCGTAGGGTGAGCCGTCGGGCCTGCGGCCCTCCAGCTGATAGTGTGACAGCGTGAGTGGATCGCGTAAGGCGAGCCGTCGGGCCTTCGGCCCTCCAACTGATAGAGTAACAGCGTGAGTGGACCGCGTAGGGTGAGCCGTCGGGCCTGCGGCCCTCCAGCTGATAGAGTGACAGCGTGAGTTGATCGCGTAGGGCGAGCCGTCGGGCCTCGCTATAAACTTGATTTTCTCAATAAACCAAATTTATTGATATATTCCTTATTGTCAGATCTCTGTTATCTACGTTATTGTATGAATAACACGTCCAGTTGAGACACTTCAAGCTGACATTTTTTTAGTGTCGGATTTCAAAAAAGATCTATTCAGCAGCGATTCCCCTCTCGTTACACATAAAATATTGTCCATTACGTTTACACATGTTGGTGTCGTGATTAAAGCGCGAGAGTTAAACGCTAGCATCCTTAATTGTATTGCATATTACAAACAACATCCTTTGATCTAGTATAAGTTGCACTAAAAACTTGAAAATAAAATAAGTAAAAAAAGTTTTAAGTTAAACGGTTTTTAATGCACCAAAAAACTAGAACATAAAAATTAGTTGTAACTAACCGTAGATGCTACTTTTTGTAGATTAGTCACGTGAAACTATTATCACTGTAGTCTTCCCAAGTCGGATGCTGAAAGCCACGTTTAGCCTCTATGTCAGTGGATTAAGCGTATCCTAATCGGAAACTTTTACCAAACTAAAATAAAAACGTGGGGCGTTATTATGAAGAAACATACAAGTTCAAAATATGTAATTGTAGCTTTAATTTTGCAATGAATCATTCATCTGTTCCAACACTTCTACAGAGGTATATAACTTTTATCAAGGCCAGAACAAAACTTATTACTCTATTGCTGTCTTGATTTCTATGTGTGTTCTTAAATAACTATAGTGACTTAATCACAATTGCGTACGCCCCACGTTTTTATTTCAGTTTGGTAAAAGTTTCCGATTAGGATACGCTTAATCCACTGACATAGAGGCTAAACGTGGCTTTCAGCATCCGACTTGGGAAGACTACAGTGATAATAGTTTCACGTGACTAATCTACAAAAAGTAGCATCTACGGTTAGTTACAACTAATTTTTATGTTCTAGTTTTTTGGTGCATTAAAAACCGTTTAACTTAAAACTTTTTTTACTTATTTTATATACTTATAAATATCTGTTACTGTTACCTGTGTTCCAGTCGTTTTTTCCCAAAGGCACAATATTGTGCCTTTATTTTTAAATAAATATATATCCTACTGGCTGCCCTACTTCCTGTTTCGTTGTCACTGCCGTCCCTGAAACCCCGAGGGCTACACCCCCACAGTTTTCCCGAAGGACTACGGTATGGCGTTCTTCAAAAAAGGAGTGTACAAGTTCTCAATGCGTCGGCAACGCGTATGTGACACTATTGGGGGGTTACAAGCGTTTATTGGCCATTTGATTGTTTGCCACCGACGTGGTATAAAAAAAATCTAAGAATAAATAAATAGTATTATTGATACTTAATAATTTATGTTTATTAAGAATAAAATCCATAGTGTACCTATCACAATAAAGGATAAGGAATAAGGAACTGCCTAGAGTGCTACACAGTACAAGTTTGAAGGTTTTTGAACTCATTGCCATGGAAAGTTGCTATTCTGTGAATTACTCCCAAAGCAATAAGCATGTTTGAATAATTCCGGTACGTGGCCGCCACTCGAGAACCTTTCCGCCCCAACGGCCATCGGTTCCACGCTAAATTTGCCCCGCCCACTGCCACTTCAGTTTAGCGATTCAGAGTTATTTATATCCCACAAAACCTACTGTGGTATACAAATAAACCAACTTCCAATTAACATTTAAAAGACCTTCAATACCTATTTAAATTTATATTATCAGGGATGGATGCAGATGCGAGGGATGCATTCACAGAGGCCGCAGGTGCACGTCCGATTGAATAGATTCGAATACCTATACCTACTCCGGTTTTTAATGAGCTTTCTTTTCAATCAGTTTATTGTTAGTATTGCGTATAATTATTTTGTGTTGGGCTTTAAATAATTATTATTCGATCGACGAATTAAAATTCGTAAAAGGTGATGTGTAGTGTAGATACCTAAGATAATAATATATTCTGCTTTGGGCTTGTCCTCTTAATCACGTCATACGATTTTGTATTCCCCCCCTCTAGGGTGATAATCTGATAATTGAAGATTTTTACTTGACCTCCCCTATACAGTATGAATGACGTGATTAGTGGACAAGCCCTTTTACACGGATTATTTTAAATAATACAATTGAGGACATTAATCTAACGAAACCTAGATTTCGTCACGGTTAAAGTCTAGGGCGAATCAAATTAGAGGAGAGAGGGGGAAGCTTTGGGCATTCGGGGTTTGATCACTTTGGCCACCATGTTGTTTTACATTCTGTAAATTGTATAAATATTAACTTTGAAAAACGGATTAGCTGGCCAAGGGTCCCAATCCCGGATTACATCAAAATCTACCTGAGACCATGATCCTCATATATATTTAATGTTATTTCTTCTTATATACATTATTCGCATGAACACCGAAACGACAAAAACTTCCCAATGTTCGGAAAATTCTAGTTATTATATTTCGACGTGTTTTCAGTTATTACAACATACACCGCCGAGATAAGTTACTTTGAAATGATTGGATTTAAATTTCATAATAAGAAATTCTTATCGATGTAACATACCGTCATCTTCCTTATACGGCTAGTGTTGCAACGCCTCACAATAACACAATTATAAAGTGTCATAATCTTAATACTCATATAGCACAAAGTTGTCAGTACCAGCCAAAATTGG
>JALPQI010023377.1:0-17248 GCA_025490895.1 Thaumatotibia leucotreta
AAAGTCCTCAATACACGTCGAGATTGAACAATACGGAACCCTAAAAATGTACCAAAAAGAAGAGCTACAGTTGGAACTTTAGTAATGTCACGTAGTACAACTCTTCACTTGAGTTTCCGACCAAAGTAACAGGTACTAGGTCTATCTACTAACTTGGACAGCTAAAACTATCTTGCCGGTCAAATGTTTTGTAACTAAGGGAATAAGTTTTAAGTAGCAATCCTAATTACAGGCCCCGTGGATAGCCGCGACAGTTTAAAGACTTTGTTCTCAAGGAGATTGCTACTTTAAACTCAGCGCACTGTTAAATACTTGGCTACAAGAAAGGGACCCGCCAAATTTTAAATTTAATGATGCTCATCTTTTATTCACGTTCCAGTAATGTAATAAAATGAAAATTATTAATTAATTCAATTTACCGAAATGAATTTACGTTATGACTATCCATCCATCAAGCTTCATTACATTTCCAATCTAGGTGTCTTGCGTAAATTAATACTTAAGTAGTACCTAAGTACTTACTGGGTACATTCTTGTACTAACACTAATTAGAAAGTAAGTATATTAAATGTACCTAATTTAAGGTCTTCACACATTATAACAACTCTACGCCAACGCGGCAGCAACTGTACTCACACTTTAGATGAGTAGTCAACTGGTTGATCCACCCAATGGTCCCTAATGGACAACGCGGCGTCAATGAGGCAATACGAATGGTTCCTCAATACACGTCAATCGCAAACGCATAGTTGCCACGTGGACAACGTGTGGTCAATGTGTTACGAGCGTGACGGGGTTGACCTTTAGTGCACGACGCATATACCACTCGTCGTACACTACTTTAATATCATTTTTTGAAGTCAAACCTAGAACGGTTTTTATTTCAATATTTGACATAGTTCAGTCGCCGTTGTATTGTTATAATGTGCGAATACCTTTAGAAGCGTATTATAATAACAATAATAATAGCCTTTATTCAACCAAATTGTTTTTGTACATTAGTTTTTAATATTTTGTTCCTGCTGTTTGGTCTTGCTTTCCAGCATAGGCCTCCCCTAGAGACTTCCACAATTGACGGTCCTGTGCCTTTCTCATCCATGTAGCCCCTGCTATCTTGACAATGTCATCCTCCCATCTGCGGCATTGTCTTCCTCTGTTTCTTTTATATTGTCTTGGGCACCATTCTGTTACATATTTTGACCACTTATCTTTCTTGCTCCGCATCATATGGCCTGCCCAATTCCATTTCAGCTTTTTAATGTAGTGTGTTATGCCTTTAGTTTTAGTCTGCTTTCATATTGTTTGTAATCTAATTTTATCTCTAAGTTTTATATTAAGCATACTACGTTCAATATTGTTTTGACATACTTCTAGTTTGTGTATACTATGTTTTACAAAACTCCACGTCTGGCACCCATATGTCATGCTGGGGAGTATACAGGAATCAAATACTTTAGATTTTGCCTTCATTGGTATATCGGGGTTCTTCATCACTTCTTTGAAAGACCAGTATCTTCTCCATGCAATGCTGATTCTATTTTCTATTTCTTTAGTTATAAGGTCCTTTGGGGAAATGATTTGACCAAGGTAGGTGTATTCATCTACATACTCAATTTTATTGCCTCTGACTATTATAGGTGTTATTTCGTGGTTGGTCATAACTTTAGTTTTTGACATGTTCATTTGTAGTCCCATTTTCTCACTTTCGCATACTAGCTCATCTAACATGTTGTTTAGCCCATTAGGATCACTGTTAATTAATATAAGGTCGTCTGCAAATCTCAAATGGTCTAGTTGAACTCCGTTTATATTTAATCCACAGTGTCGCCATTGGAGGTGTCTAAATATTTGTTCCAAGAAGCGTATTAAAATAACAGTAAATAAACGATCATATCTGCGTATAGCTAATGAACGTCCGATTGAACATTTCAATGTTTGACTGAATCGTTTGAACGTCCTAGACCGGTATGTGTGGTGGCGACGGAGGCCACTTGCTCGCCGGAACGTACGAAGTTCCATAGCCAGGCTCCCTTTAGCCGAGCACTTCGGATCTTTAACCGAGTAGCGATTGAGTTGGACCTTTTCTTTTGTTCCCTGAACGATCTCACAAGGGCCTCGCGCTGTGTATTATGTTACAATGTATATTTATGAATCATTTTAATAATGTACCTGTAACAAAGACGGTTGAGTATATTCAAAAAACTAATGTGAGTAGGAACCTAAACAATTAGGAAATAAAATAATAATAAAGTAGATAATGTAACTACCGCCCTTTTGTTTTATCATGTAATACAAGCAGGCACCTCCTCCTTTTTTGACGTCAGTTTAAATGCGCTCAATTTAACGTAATAATATTATTTTACACAATATTGTTATCATAATTAGTTAATTTAAAATTAATACCGCCCAAAATATATCCAATCTGGCTTTCCACATGGAAACTTTGAGCACCAAAGCTCTGACATAATTATATACATCATCCTAAAATTTCATAGCATCCAACAATACATTTATTAAACTACAAATATGTTTAAATGGAAGTACGACGATAAATGTAGTACGAAATGCCTGCGAAGGTTTGCTGCTTGATTTTTCTACAAAAAAACTGCGTTGTATGGAACAACAATACCGTTGATTGGAAACACAATTTCCAGGCGCCTGCGGCCGCGAGTTCAGCCCGACCGTCGCCGGCGACTAAGCGTTTTATTTGTCCAGTTCCCTTACCACGATTTTATCACCATCATTATAATATTGATGATTAAAGTTTGGTTACGGAGTGCGAAAAAAAATAGTAGGACTATATAACTCATTCCAACAATTCCTCGGAAGACTTCTCTATGCAAAGCTGCATACATAATACATTATATAAATACTATGTCTGGGAGTTAAATTCGAGCACGGAATACTTAATTAGATATGTATTGTTCAACACACGGTTGAGACTGTTGAGAGGGCAAAGGCGAAAATGTTACAATATTTTAATCCGTTCTGTAATAATGTTCACCACACAATAATTATTAGTAATTTCAACTGATTCAATCATGTGTTGTATATTTTAATGACATAATGAAGTATGTCCCAAATTTTGACGTATATACTGGCTTTATGAGTAAATGACTTACGACAAGGCGCACGTGGAGCTGACGATGCATGTAATCCCTGTCCCTACATACATTATTAATAATTAACCAATTTCGCAGCTAGAGCTTAGTGCTATTTGAGTTCTTGTAAGCATAACCTATTGCATGAAGTCTCAGTCCATCTCGCTAGGGAATCAGATTCGTGACGCAGAGCATCAGCTTTGAAGTGCAAACTCGTCGTAAGATCACAGGCACCAGATGTCTGTACATTTGTTGAGCTATTGTTGTATCTAGTTATGATTATCCAAACACAAAATTTTCCCAGGAGAAAAAAAGATTGGAGAATTTATTTTAGCCTGGTACTGGTAAAGCAAATTGGGTTCTTAGAAGTTTCCAGTAAGACGTGTTTTAACACTCATCACATTTGCTTTGCATGCCTAATCCGGTGCCAACCAGTTGTCTCACAGTGGATAAAGGGGAAATTTATTTACAGTCGGTATGGCAAAAACATTAGTTCATGAATTAGGGCAAAAGATAGTACAGTAATCTCATACATGATTAGCTTAACCCTTAATTCGAAAACGTCCTAAATACTGGATCTGATCCCTGACCCATTTGTTCGATCTAGAATAATTATTAATAATATTATTTTGATGAAAATTTCCTTACCTATCTAATACGCATTAGTGAATACATATGAAATATATAGGAATGGAATAATAAAGAAACAAATCTAAATATATTATTATGAAATTTGGACGGGAATATGACATGAAGACATTAAATTTGAAAATAGCACTAAAATTAATATAAAGTACCGTAATCCCTAATTTTGAGGGATTTTCTCTATCATGTCGCTCTGATGAAGTTTTAATTGGCGTGACAGAGATATTATATGCCCGATTTTTTAATAACGTTAGGCCCTTTCATAGCGACGATGTCTTTAAATCGACATCGAGAAGTAATTTACGAAAGCTTTGTATCAATAGGGTAAAAATCACGGAGAAACGAAGCAATCAATTTCGTTACATATTTACTTTTGCTTAATTACTTTTCATTCGGGTCGAAATATCAGTTATTGCTATCAAAATAGGGATAGCTGGAAAGGTACACCATTCTGTCAAATTGTCAATACGTAGGTTGCCCTGAAAGTTTCGGGAATCGGAAAAAATACGCATTTTAATGAAATAAAAGTACTTTTATTGTTTTTCAAAGTATTCTCCTTTGTGTTTAATACACTTTTTCATTCTCTGAAACCAGTTTTTAAAACAGTTATTGAAGTCTGAAGTGGGGGTTGACAAAATGGCCATTTTATAAGCGTCGACTGCTTCTTCCGCGGTCTGAAAACGCTGACCACGCAACCGATTCTTTATTTTCGGGAAAGTAAAAAAATCGTTGGGACTTAGGTCGGGGCTGTACGGAGGATGGTCCAGTAATTCGACGTTTTCGCCCTTCAGATAGTCGTCTGTTTTCTGAGCGGTGTGAGGGCTGGCATTATCATGGTGTAGTATAATACGGCGGTTAGGGTTAGTTTTTCGCAGTTCAGCAAAAACAATCGGTAAACAAACGCCTATATACCAATCGGCATTGACAGTTCTTCGATCTTCAAGAGCGATAGTCGCCACGTGACCCGATTTGGAGACAAACGTGGCTACCATTTTTTTGATCGTGCTGCGAGAACGAACAACTTTTGTCGGCTTCGGTTCGTCTTCGTAAACCCAAACTCGAGATTGGTTTTTCGATTCAGGCTCATATGCGTAAATCCATGATTCGTCACCTGACACAATACTAAAAACGGCATTTGAGCTTCCTCCATTAAATATTTTTAAAGTTTTGCGGCACCAATTGACACGTACCGTTTTCTGGTCGTCAGATAACAAGTGAGGAATCCACCGGGAAAATAACTTCCGCACGCCCAACTCTTGTTGTAAAATAACTTGTACCTGACTCATTCCAATGCCTAAAGTCTCCTGAATCTCCCGATACATGCCTATCTTCCTTTATCAGTTGGCGAACAACATCGATGTTTTGATCGGTAACGGCCGTTTTCGGTCTACCCTCACGTACGTCATCCGCAAGAGACACACGGCCACGTTGGAATTCCGAATACCACCTGTATATGGTCGTCTTTGAAGCTGCTTCACTACTAAAAGCAATAGTTAATCGGTCTCCACATTGTTGTTGTGTTAATCCACTTTTAAAGTCATAATAAATCATTGCTCTAAAACTTTCGCGGGACAGCTCCATTTTCACCAGCGACTCAACGACTTTAAAAAACAATTGAAAATCGGACATTGTTTTTTTTTCTAAGTGGCCAGTGTTTTCGAATAATGAGACTATGCTTGTAAGAAAGAGGTATAACACATGTCAAATATACGTTCCTAAGTATTAAATTCCCGAAATTTTCAGGGCATCCTACGTAGAATGTTAGACATTAAGTGAGTCACATAAGGTAGAAGTACCAGTGCGTAACACGTATACAGGTGTATTTATTTGAATTACGATATTTTGCTCATATACCTACTCGTAATAATCTACATAAATTGTTTGTGTTTGGGGGAGAAGTTTGTAACTTTTGTTAAATAGTATTATATAGGTCGACGATATTGAAATTTCTCAAAATTACAAATTTTCTTAGTCAACTCCATTGTACGAGTAAATGTCAGGTGCCTTTGCTGGCAGTCCCAATAGACGGCACCACAGTAGGTACAAGTTTGAATGTCACGTATTGTGACTGTGAAATATTAAATATAGGACTGACCTAATAAATATCAGCCTGTCTTAAAATTATGCAAATAATTTAGATATAAGCGAATTATTTGAAAGTTGGGATATATGAAGCATTTAAGGCACATACATTATGCATCGATTAAATGCTCTCATAGATGTAGATCTTATGGATGGCAACCTTACACATTTTTTTTGAGTATGAGTTAGGTTACAAATCTTTCCTGTGGATTTTCTCGTTGGACGAATACAAGCCGATAGATGGCTTCCGGTTCTTAAGAATTATGTGGTCAAAACCTAATTTGTGTGTCCTAGAACCGATAACTTTCGCAATTTCCACAGGAAACTTGCTGGTTTTGCGAACGCGACCCACGTATGACATATAACACAAAACGTAAGTTTTTGAGTTTAATATTCGGCAGATAATTACATTATAGTGCGCATTATTACGTGCGATGAATAATGATATTAAAGTTAAATGAAGTGATAAGTAGTATAAAATATTATAATTATTTTTACATTACGTACGCGTTCAATGTAATTCATATTAGAAGAATTAAACAGTTCTTCTACTTAACTGTTATTCTGCCACTGATTTTGGATACGTACAATATGCGTACAATAATTTCATTTTATTTAATTGTTATAATATATTTTCGTGATTGATGCTTCGCCACAAATTCGCCTTACAGAAAAGATTATGCCCATTGATGTGCGATATTATTTAAAGAAAAATCATCCTGGTAAAACCGTAATCGACGGAGAAATTGTAATAACTGAGGATATTTCAGAAGGAAACTACAGAGCATCTTACTCTTACGGATATTAAACATCATCTGGATTGAATTCGGTTTATAAATTGAAGAATTAAAGTTACAAAAGTGTTATTTCTGAAGCTTTATTGCAGTCATATTAAAATATTATCGAACCGGGTTACTCACGTAGTTAAATACGTGAGTAACGGTTCGATAATATTTTTTTAATGTTTGAGTCTCACGTTAGTTATAATTCTTTACTGCGGTCATTTGAAATACGCATGGCTAAGAATTGCATGCCAAAGACCTTTCTTTCTTTATAATCTTGAAAATGTGGATATCGACAAATCATTCTAGGGTCCATAGCGAGGAAATACGGAATTTGGGTAATGACCTTTTCTATCCGGTTTAAACTTGAAACGATTACCTACGTGTTGGATTACCAGATTGAATGGAAATGCAAAAAAAAATGTGAATATGAAATCCAAATCAAAATATAACTTCATAAACCTACATACTGAAGGTTCATAACTACTAAACCCTAAGAAATGCACCGACATGCAAAAATATAATCATTAGGGAATTTAAACACTCGTTTTCAAATACCTACATTATTGACATTAATTAATTCTAATCTTGGTTTTCTTACTAGGTTGACAGATTCTGAGTAGTATTTATTGTAGAAATAGGGCCGTGGAAGAAAATATTATATTTAGATTCGATAATTATATTAATTCAACTTCGTGTTACAAGAAGCACATACACGTCCGTTATAGTTCGAAGTGAGGGTAGCGGAGGAATTCCATAACAAAATAATGGAACTTAGTATTGCTATATTTTAACTTATGATCGATATTGATTACTATCGTTTTACTATTTGATTTTTGTATTTAAATAAAACCAACAGTATTATTTACTATGTTCGGGATTATTATGATATAATTTCATTTGAATATTTGCTACCTAACTACTGAAATCGGCGGTCGATCTTTTAATTATTGTAGTCAATTAGGCAGTGGCCTTCTAGATTACAATTTAAGTTTTGGAAAATGGTTCACTTACATTGAATAATACCATCGTGCTATTAACGTCATAGAAAAAATTATAAATATTATCGGCCAAATTCAATCTAACTGTCCTCTTAGGCTGGAACCCATTAAACTTTCTTCACCTTATTATCATTATTTTTTAAACGGAAATGTTCCAGAAAATTCGTTACTTTATTTACAAAGCTCGTTGTGGCGATGGAAGCAATCATGCGCTTAAAAGCTTATAAAAGTTTAACACTCGCCGCTCGCCTCGCTTGTGGAAATTTTTGGACCGAGTGATTTTGTTAGGAAATTTGCTTTCAATTTGCGACCATCTGCTGCAATAGGTCAGGTAATTCCCATTTTATAGTTTATTGTTTTAGAAAGTAAGGGTACTGGGTAAGATTTAAGGTAGAGCCATTTCTTTGTATGATGTCCTTTGTTTTTGCATTAATCATCGTAGGATATAATATTGTCATAAATATTTATAACAGAACTGAACATTAATTACTAGTACAAGTTTTCATTAGTTTATACTTATAAATATCAATTCTTGTAACTCGTTATTTTTTGTATCCTGAAATAATAAAGTACCTACATAGTAAGGTACCTTACCTCACTTAAATACATTTCGTCACATAACAGCTAGATTCAGAATAAGCTTTCGAGCCCGCATCTGTCCCATTACAATAGACTAGGCACTTACCAGTGATCCGATCACGTCGTCGATCGCAAGGAAGGAGATAAATAGGCCCGGCGATGCTAATGCTGTCATCCATCATTGTTAACCGCCTTACCTTTGCGCTGACCTTACGCGTTGTTCGAGGCATAAGCTGCAGCGGTTAAGTAGTAGGTAAATTTTGAAACAGAATAAGTTTTTCAAAGGCGTGGTGACAGCAATTAGAATTAGTATTATCAAACCGCGATTAGAATGGGATTCGAAAGTACTGTTGACACAACAGTGTATAGGTCAATCTAGGACAATTATTCATATATTTATAGTTTAAGTGCAGAGACTTACATACAATAGATTAGTTAATAAACACAACAAATGATAATAAATTTACCAAGAAAATAGATGTTTATAGATGTAGTAAGAACATCTATAAACATCTATTTTCTTGGTAAATTTTGTATCATTTGTTGTGCCAACAGTACTTTCGAATCCCCTTCTTATTCCGGTTTGATAATACAAATATCACCACCTCAACTCTTCAAATTGGAGTAAGAGCCGGCAGAGGGATCGAAGTGTCATGACTATTAATTTATTGATGATGGTCTGTTGACCATGGCTAAGCTGCTGCTGCTGCTTAGATGCTGTTGCATCACCAGCTTAGCGATTGTGGAATTCTAATACGTCCATACTTGATTATGCATTAGGAAATAAATAGAAAAGGCCTATAAGTATTCAGCAGTGGACTGAGATAGACTGATGACACAGCTGATTATGATAAAGATTTTAAACTACCAAATTTCGAAGACGTTTCTAACAATTATTTTGTACATCAGCACTCTGTTGGACTTCATTTCGAGTTTGCTATTTAAACTACAAAATTATAATTTGGTCTCATTTATATCAAATTTTGATTTCAAGAAGGAAACTCGAAAAAAATTTGCTGTTCATATATTTTGCATCCAAAAATCTGGATGTTTTTGTTTGTATTTTTTGTGAGCAGCCTATTTTTTCTTAATCGACATCTGTTCTAACTATATTGAAAGACCTAAGACCGACGTAAGACCTGTGAATAAATTTCCTAAAAAACATGATATGCCGAATTCAAATTAAGCCAGTAGATGAAGCAAATCAATTATTAGCAAGCGGACAGTAACTGTTTTATGCTAAAACCATGAAAGGGGTCGGGTACTAGAGGTGCGGGAACGGGTGTTAGAGTGCCAGTTTCAGATTGCCTGTCACAATCACCAAAAAGAGGGTAAATGAGAGTAGTAATTACAATTCAGACGTTCCCGTATAAATACAATGAGCAAGGATTGTTCTCTACATCTAATCCCACATAGAATCTACTGCCCGTGTACGTGTAGTGCGTTCTTCTACTCGTATTCAAGACCATCTGATCGTAAAACCAAATTTTGCCAAAACCAAAATTCTTGTCGGACATTACTTGACAATTAATCAAATGCTGAAGTTTGTGACCTACAGCGGTTTGTAAACTACGGTTGTTTAAAATTTTATGTTATATTTTATGTTGGTACTTTTATTTTATGAGTAGAAAGGCTGATATGACGACGTTTTAGGTGACAGAAACATACCTAAGTATTTTTTTTTTGTAATCGAAGTAGACTTTGTTTAATTCAATATTTATCATTTCTCGCTTGCTCTTTTTATTCAGGCTGTAACATCATAGCCCTATATTATGCTCTATCGCAAATAAATTCATAATCATCCGTGAATTGACGAGGATGCTTTCTTAGCAATTTACTTCTTTACATAAATATGGTAGAATTGGTAGATGTACCCTACTCACATTACGTATATATTCATAAATATAACTAAACGGTTAAACTCACATGTATTTAGTTACTACAGCGACACGTTTAATTATATTTACCTATATAGTTATTATGTCTCACGAAAGAATAGATTCACTGAATACATTTTATTGTATTTTTGAGAGAATAATTTTGCTTGATGGTCCATAAAACGGGCAGGTAACATGACTCTTGATCGCGACGCTTGGAGGAAGTTTATCATTGGTCACGATCCGCAGACATGAGGGAACAACATAGAAGAGAGAATGTAGTAATTAGGTTGCATTTAGGTAGTTTGATAGTATCGAAATTGGTCGACTGGTGATTAAATATTAAACGTCTTTAAATGCTAAATCATGAAATAACTACAACTTGCGGTTTGTTACCGAAGATGATAGCAGCATTATTTCCCTTCTACAGAGTGTCTTTTTATTTCTGTTAAAAAGGGAAGCCTATTTACGTCAAACTAAATTAACGACGGCAAGTAACAAATGTATCCAACTCCTCCTGCGGGTGTCGTAAGAGTCGACTAAGGGATGGAAGTGTCACTGACCATTATTTGATAAAAGATTGATGATGGGCAGCAGCGGCATCATAGTGGACACATTACTGCGATCGCCAATCCGCTTGCCCAGCGTGGCGATATGGGCATTTACCTCTTAATGGGTCTACGAGTATACGCATAGTTAATAGGAGAGGCCTACGTTCAGCAGTGGACTATCATAAGCTGATGATGATGATGAAATAAACTTCTCCAAAAAACTAGTGTTACACTCTTACGGTTATTGAGTTAAAAAATAAGTTTAATGACTGAACAAGTGTTTATTACATTATAATACTACTTATTATGGCATGTACCGTCAGTAAAGTTACCTGAAAGTAATATTTATTATGTTACAAATGAAAAAAATATATCTTTGTATTTCTTCCATTGAAGTCCCAAGTAACCTATCAAATTTAACGGAAATAAAAAAAACACTCTGAGAAGGTAGCAGCAGCTAGCGCTACGGTTATGATAGCTTCCATTAGTCTCGTCGCAACAATCTCTATGAGCGCTTGAGCTAAAAGCATAGAATCCCCAAAGAGTCTCATCACTGAACGGATTGAAATTTTACAAGGCATTGGGACCAGTAAGGAGCCTTGAAGACTGCAGATTATTGAAAGTCAAAGAACGCGTTCACCATTGAATCTGTCCAATTACGGCAATCAGGCAGTTTATTTAAGCAACAGGGTAAAATTTTTACAAATAAATTATACTGTTAGAGATCTCTTACTATAACGTCACTTTTCCGGTGACCAAGGATTGCAATTAGTTGATTGTATATTTAATTATTTATTTATAATAATCGAAATTTGTTTTGACGTAGGTACCCTTCCTAAGATATTTTTTTGTATTATATTATATATAAATAAGGCGTAGTACAATTCATACATATTAAGTTTGTAGAGTGCGTTGCGTGGATTAACAACAAATCGATAATTTTATGCAAATATAAGCGGTATTTATTGAAAGAGGGTGAAAAGCCTTTCCAATATGTTTCCACAAACAGGAACCGCTATAGAGCCCTCTTGGGGATTGATGACAAAATGAAGTGTAAGAAAGTAGGCTTATACGTTACCCGGAGGAGAAAAGCCGTCAATTATGAATAATTCAAACAAAAGCGTGATTCAAAAGGCACTGCGGGATTTATTGAATGTTCGGTACTCGACGTGGATACGTAGTACATAGTTCAGGCTTCACGGATAGATAATACGCATAACGGATACTGTTATGATTATGACAGTGGTCAACACGACACGTCAAATAGATAGGTACATTCAAATAAATAATTAGTACGAGTATTTAATGATATTAACTTTGAAATTACAGTGATAGTATTAACATTATTAAAGAGAATTATAGTTTTAAAAAATTTGGCCAGGATCATTTTGATCCATGTTCAGCATTCCTACTGTCAGAATACCTATCATCAGCCTATGATAGTCCATTGCTGGACGTAGGCCTCTCCTATTAACTATGCGTATAGACGCTCACGCTGAGGCCGCGCTGGGCAAGCGGATTGGCGATCGCAGTAATGTGTCCACTATGATGACCCTTCTACCCATCAACAATCTTTTATTAAATAATGGTAAGTGACACTTCAATATCAGAATACCTACCTAATAGCTAGAAATCATACGGATAGCCAGCAAACAAATCCTATTACCCTGCTGGAAATGTTTACAAAATCGCAAGAATGACTAATCATTTTTATGGAGAAACATTGTTACGCAATTATTTTGCGTACCCAAATTTGGTGTTGGGTACGACGACAGCTTCTGCAGTAATGTACTTATCTTCATAATCATAATAATATAAAGATGATGCGGACATCAGCCTATTTCAGTCCATCGACGTCCATGGACGTAGGCCTCTCTTATTATCCATCTATGCGTATGGACGCATAGGAGGTTGGTGATGTCCACTATGCTGACGCTGCTGCCCATTATCAATTCCTTAGTCTATTATTGAGAATGACTTATTTATATTAAATATGATGGAATAACGGATCTACCTACTGTTTTTGGATAAACATTTCGTCACCATTTATTTTCTAGTTTAGGAGTAGGTACAATCGTACAACCACTGTTTAAGTTCTTTTGGAAATAAGTATATGGAAAATGCTACAGAAATGGGAATGGTTTCAGATTACGTAGACTTAGGATTTTTTCACAGCTCCAAGTTTCCGTGATAAAGTGACCTGGCAGACAGACAGGCAGTCAATAAAGTAGGATCACTTTGTTATCCGTCCGTCGGTCAGGAACCCTAAAAATAACACGACTAAGGTGTAACTCACAAATTCAGTACCCACTATTAGTCTTATTCAAATATTTATGCTTTCCTTAAATATAACATCTCAGAAAATAGAGTGAGTGATGGGATCCAATTTCAATCCTTCGCGTATGTGTTAGTAGGGAGCTAGGGAGGTACTCGTATGTAGCAGTGCAAGATCAATGCATTAAAAAATGTAGCATAATTATGTAATGCATATACTATCCACACGTATTACTGAATACATTATTCAGATATAAATTAATTAAATATGTAGCGTTTTCCCATTAACCAGGCTTTTATCGACACCCAGCAATGGGATGCAAATTATTAATCAAAACCTGCTTTAAATATTTAATTTAAAACTCAATATTTAAAAACTTTTCACTGTGTAAGAAAAGTTCGGTACGAAGCAATGTACATTGCTATGAAATTAATTGTTAATACAAAAAAAATATTGAATCTCTGAAAATAATATCTAGACATTTTGTATGAAAATACATCCACAGCATCAGCACAGGTCCAATCACATAGCAAACATCCACCTCAGGTTTCTTCAATAAGCCGTAGCACAGTCGGGTTCAAAATTGCATAGACAGTTGATGAATGAATTCATTCATAAATCATCCATGCAATTCTAAACTCCACTGTACATACCATCATCCGCCACACGCATCGTCAAAGATAAATACCGAATTTTTATATTAACGATCTGCTTAATACGCACCCGGCTCAAATGTTCCCCAAATAGATACCCGCTGCATTCCCACGTTAGATAGCCAGGGAAATACGTTGAACTAGGTACGTACCTGAATGTGGATCGCAACCCCTATCGCTCAATCTCTTCCCCAAAGCCCGTACATAGGCCTTAGCTTCAGAACACCAAGGTTCCGCCGTCTCAATAGCAAGAAGGACAAAATCATACACCGGTTCCAAGGGCAAATATTTGCCGTGTTTGTGCCTAGCTGCATTTTCTGTAGTACCCCTGCGGATCGCGTAGTCTGTACAAGATGCGACACCTGCAAACGAGCTCACATACATGGTATCCCATAACAAACTCCGCCCTTTCGCCCAAGGAACTAGCGTAAGTCCGTCGGGTCGATCCTCTTACCCTCAGTCAGCTCTTGACAATGACTGGTCGCGGTATGACAGGAAGCTTGCATGATGGTAACACTCTTGAGTACTGGGTGTATCATGTTAGGAACCAACTATTTTGAATCAGGAAAAAATTCTAAGTTATTCACGGTAGTTAACTTTTGTCGTGACTTCAATTAATTAGATTAAAAATAATCTGAACAGTTAAGGTGCGTTCAAACTAAAAGAGCATTCGCTGTTCTAACCTCCCACTCTACGAAATTCGATCGGTACACAAAACGTGATTGGTTGATTTCGTAGAACGGGCGCTAGAACAGCGAATGCTCTTTTGGTTTAAACGCACCTTTACAGGATACGTGGAATCCTTTTTAACGTTAGATTGCAACTGCACTTTCCCGGAATTTTTCATCCAAGCTATATATCCCAAATACGTTACTTTGAAGTTTTTTGTGAAACTAAAATCCAATTATTATTTTTTACTAATTATCTTGATTTGTGTTTTTTATTTTACTCCAAGTACCTAGTCGCAATATTTAATACTACATAAATTATAAATATTGGATATCATTTACAAAAGAAAAATAGACCAAGATCACCAAACGTCCGAGGTAGAAATCGAATGTTAGGTACTTTGTTATGAAATAACTTACAAGGAAGGGTACCCAACTGTCCGACTTCGATTTTATTCATTTTGATATGTTATATGTAGAGTAGTCTAAAATAACGAACACGTATTTTTTTATAGCTGCCCAAACTCAACCTGTTAGGATAAAATGGTCTACAAAGTACTGAAACTTGACCAAACCTTCTAATTTCTGAGAAGAGATTTGTTCAAAAAAATTGATAATTAGTTACTGGTTTCGTTATATGTTAGAGAACATGAATAAATAATAGTACGGTCAAATCGTACATAATTTTACCCTAAACTCGCAAATCAAGTAGTATCGCTGCATTTTTGGTATGTGGTTTAGACACCATAGGACAGTATAAAACCATATTTTGCAAGCAAAAAAAAGTTGTGCTAGCTGGGTAGTATGTGAAAAACTGCGAAATTTAGGGCCATTTTTTAGTTTCTGATTTTTATTAAAAAAACCTTACGTTTTTTGACTATCATATGTTATTAAATGTTTAAAGACTAATAAATTTCCAACAAGTTGAGCTAACATGCATTACCGTAGGTCTTATAGTTTCAGAGATTTGATACTTTAAAATGTACCCCTTTTTGTAAACTAGATAAAATTTTGTGTTTTGCTAACGTTTTCGACTTAATATCGCCTCACCTAATTATGCTACGAAAAACATGCAATAATGACCTTATAGCACACTTAATATTCTTTAATTTAAGGGTAAAATTAGGTCAGTGAACTTTGTAGTTGAAAGTATAAACCCGAAATTCCAAAGGCAGGAGGCCCGCTATCTAAGTTTTTCATACAAATCGCAAGTCGAGTTGCAAAGCTGCAATTTTGGTATATTATAGAGGCCTTACAGATATATACGAAAATGCATATTAGAAGAAAATCAAAAAAATAATTTGGGCATAGGACGTAAAAACCGGTAAAAAAATCACACTTTTTTAGTTAAGATAAGATAAGACGTTTTTGACGTTTAACTTAAAATCTATTATCTTTTTGATGCTGATTGCTATAAAACTAAGAAAGAACATTAAATTTGAAAGGATTTGAGCTACGTTGCATCACCGTAAGTTATATATATTTTGAGATACGACATTTCATAAAGTGCCCTTTTATCAAAACATAAACAAATTTTAGGTTACGTTAAAGCTATTCACTAAATATTGGCAAAACGTTCGCGCTAAGAAAAAAAAGTAATTGTAGATAATAACAACATTAAATTTGGAACAAATTAAGCCGATAACAATTACTGTAAGTCTTATAGTTGGGATGTACGAGGCTTCAAAACATGCATTTATTTTCTTAACTTAATGAAGGGCACATTTTGAAATGTCGTATCTCTAAATCTATATAATTTAGGGTAATGCAAGGTAGCTCAAATCCTTTCAAATTTAATATTCTTATATATTCTTATTATTAATTACTATCAAAAAGTTATAGTTTTTTAGCTAAATCCTTTTTTTGTTTTCTTGTAATATGCATTTTCGTACATCCCTATAGAGCCTATATAATATACAAAAATTGCAGCTTTGCAACACGACTTGCCATTTGTATGAAACACTTTGATAGCGGACCTCCTGCTTTATGAATATCGCGTTTTTAGTTTCAATTACAAAGTTTACTGACCTGATTTTACCCTTAAATTAAAGAATATTAATTGCGCTGTAAGATAATTATTTCATGTTTTTCGTAGCATAATTAGGTAAGGCGATATTAAACCAAAAACGTTAGCAAAACTCAACATTTTATCTAGTTTACAAAACAGGGTACTATTTGAAGTCTCGAATCTCTGAAACTATAAGACCTACGCTAATACATGTTATCTCATCTTGTTACAAATTCATTCATCTTTAAACGTTACCTGATACATATTATTGTCAAAAAACGTAAGGCTTTTTTATAAAAATCAGAAACTCAAAATAGACAGTAAATTTCACAGTTTTTCACGTATAAAGCAGCTAGCACAACTTTTTTTGCTTGCAGAATGTGGTTTTATACCGCCCTATGGTGTCTAAATAACATACCAAAAATGCAGCTTTACTACATGTTTTGCGAGTTTAATGTACGATTTGACCGTACTATAATGGGGACGTGGGGGTTTTTCATTTCACCACAGACTATTTTTTTATATAAAAAAACATGTCAAAGTTTCATAAATTTCGTCGCTACACTCACTTCCTAAGTCTAAGGTCTACTCAGACGCTCGAGCGGGGCGTCGGGCGGGGTGCCCATGTTAAACAAAATGCAATCGTTTACTCAGGCCTTCTTAAACTTAGGAAGTGAGTGTAGCGACAAAGTTAATGAAACTTTGACATGTGTTTTTTATATAAAAAATGAGTTTGTGGTGAATTGACAAAACACGTCCCCATTCTTTATTCATGTTCTCCAACATAATTATAACGAAACCAGTACCTAATTAATTATCAATTTTTTTGAACAAATCTCTTCTTAGAAATTAGAAGTTTTGGTCAATTTTCAGTACTTTGTAGGCCATTTTCTCCTAACAGGTTGAGTTTGGGCAGCTGAAAAAAAAAACGTATCCGTTATTTTAGACTACTCTATAACTTATATTAAAATGAATCAAATCGGAGTCGGACAGTCGGGTACCCTTCCTTGTTAGTTCATATACAGG